>SJYC01014812.1:0-133079 GCA_006408675.1 Madoqua kirkii
GTGGTCCAGTGGCTAAGACTGCTGCCACTGCAGAGGGAGATGTGTATAAGAGACAGGCTCTACAGGTCCCTGGCATCTCCATGTGCATGCCTGCTTAGTCGCTCCAATCATGTCTGACTCTTTGTGACCCCATGGACTAGCCCACCAGGGTCCTCTGTCCATGGGATTCTCCAGGCAAGAACACTGGAGTGGGTTGCCACGCCCAGGGAATCTTCCCAACCCAGGGATCGAACCCTCCTCTCTCATGTCCCCTGCAGGTTCTTTACCCCTAGTGCCACCTGGGAAGCCCCTGCACCTGTGCATGGCACAGCCATGAAGCCATGCACACGTCCTCACTGCAAAGAAGCACCTCAGGCTGGGCATCTGCTCTCCTGGGCAGTGGTCTCTACAGGGAGCTGGGTAGGGTGCATTTGAGGATGAGTTCCCTGGAAAAAGACTCTGGGCTGAAGATTTGAGTGCAGGAAGCTTTTTAACATGCCAGGAACACCTAGTGGGGGTGGGGATGCAGGGCTGGGTGGGGGGGAAGCTGGGCTGCAGTGCCATCGGAGCGGTGGCCTGGGCCAATCCCAGGAGCTCTGGAGCTGGGATAACTCTTCAGAGATGCTGCTCACCCAGGGGAGCAGCCAGGCCTTTGAAGCTTGGGGTGGACTAGTTCCTGGATGTGAACTCCCCACCGGGGTAGGGGATGGTGTGACTTGGTGCCCCGCAGCTCCCTTCAGAGAAGGGGTTAGTGAGGCTTCTGCAGGCAAGTTTCCCAGCCTGGGGAGAACCCATGCCAGGAAGCTGAAGGCAGGGATCTTTTCCTGCATCAGCAGGTGGCCTGCACCACAGTCCAGACCGTATCATTGTCGACTGGTTGCCCACACCCTGAAAATGTGGAAGAAAATGTCCTTGTGCGGCTTCTACCACAGTTGTTATCAGTAGTTAACTGCTGCTTTGTTTTAGAATGCTGCCAGGCCTGAGTTCTTCGCCTTGGGTGTCCAAGCGCTGTATCTTTGAAGTCAAAGGAGAAAGCGTTCACCTAACTTTTAGGCATGTTCTCTCCCCTTTTCCCTCTCTCTGTTTCTTTTCCATGTTGTAAATGGTACTGCTTCCTTTTTCCTGTTTTTAAAAATTAATTTTTATTGGTATACAGTTGCCTTTACAAGGCCATGTTATTAATAGTGGGTCCTATTTGGGTCACTGCAGAGCACTGAGGAGAGTTCCCCGTGCTGCACAGCAGGTTCTCATTAGTTATGTTTTATATTCAGCTGTGTCCCAGGTGGGTTCTTTACCACTAGCGCCACCTGGGAAGCCACATCAATAGTGGATCTCCTGCTGCTGCTGCTGCTGCTAAGTCGCTTCAGTGGAGTCCGACTCCGTGCGACCCCACAGACGGCAGCCCATCAGGCTCCCCCGTCCCTGGGATTCCCGTATATGTGTCAGTCCCAATCTTCCAGTTACTCCCACTGTCACTTCCTCCTCGGTGCCCATATGTTTGTTCTCTTAATCTCTCTCTCTTTTATTTTTGGCCTGACCACATGGCTTGTGGGATCTCAGTTCCCCAACCAGGGACTGAAGGTGGGCCATGGAACGAAAGGCCAGAATCCCAACCAGCTGGCCCCCAGAGGCGCCCCGCTTAATGGCTCTTTGATGTCTTTATCCTTTCTTGTGTTCCGCTACCCCACCCCCACCCCCACCCCAGTCTCGTGGAAATTTGCTCACGTGCATGGTGTAGCTATCCCCTCTATGGCCCCTGCCAAACTACCAGTGTGAAGCCACTGAACACGGGGTTGGGAAGGACAAGTCATCTCGGAGCGGGTTCTAGCGCCTCCCTGAGTGCAGGAGCAGAGGGAAGGGGCTGGGGTAGGGTTGGGGTGGCCTCAAGCAGAGGCCTGGAAGAGCTGGCCCACTTCCCTCTGCTCTGAGGGCCTGAGCCTGCCTGGCTGTGCGAAGGCTTAGACTTGGTCTTCGCCCTGTTTCCCCCGGCGCTAGGGGTTTCCAGCAGGGGTGGGGGTTGCAAAGCAGGGGAAAAGGGCCTCCAGGGTGATGCTCCTGCCTTCAGGTACGACAGCTGAGCCCCTGACAGAGTCCCAGTTCTCTGTCCTGGCATTGTTGAGTTGGTGCTAAGTGCTGAGTTGGGCATTGTTAAAGAGTTGGTGCTAAGTGCTATCTTCTGAATCCTGCACTTAACAAGAGCCAGCACGTGGGACTGTGGCATCTCCATGTAAGCGCTTTCCACAGAGTGGGTGTCAGTGGAGTCTCATAACCCCTGCAGGAGACACGGAGCATCATTTTCTCCACTTCACAGAGGAGGAAGCCGGGTCTTAGGGATCTTGTCTGAGGCTTGGAGCAAGTACATAATAGAGCAGGGTTCAACCTCAAGTCACTGATTCCAAAGCTTGTGCCAGAAACCCTTTCACTGCACACCTCGAGGTAGAGACTGTCAGTGTCCCATCCTACAAGGTCAAAAGAGGCGCATAAAGTGGCCATCCCACTGGAGTTCTGTATACAGAGTCTACTTCCTATCTTCCCACGCCAGGGGTTCTGGGACTAAGGACTGATCTCCGCCCTGAGCCTCCCCTTCTGGGATCCCCCGCCGAGGAGATACTCCTCGGCAGCTAAGTCCATGAGCCAAGTACGGAGAAGAGGATGGACAGCTGCCGCCCCTCCCAGGCCCTCCCGGCCCCGCTAGCTCCCCCTGCTGAAAGGGAGGCAGCGACCCGAACACCGCAGGCGAGCGGCGGCAGGTCTGTTTGGGTGAGGAGTAGCGCCCAGAGTCCATTCCAGTGATGAACATCGGAGCCATCCCAGTGAGAAAGTGACACGTGGAGAGGGGCAGGGACCGCTCACGCGCCCTCTTCTGGGACCTAGGCAGGAGATGCTGGGTAATGTTGTATTTCCCCCTTCCTCCCCTGTCCTGTTCCAGGAGTCCCTTGAAAAGGGGCCTCTGATGGTGATTGATGATTTCCAGTGTCCTCCAGAAGGGGCTGGGCATGGTGCCATGGCATCCATGGCATTTCTAGAGAGAAAATGAGTCAGTGTCCATCTGCGCCAACCTGTAAGGCTTCCAGGGCGGCTTGCAGGAGGTGGTGTTTTTCTCAGGAGCACTAGTCTGCCAAGCTGTTGTCCTTCCGATTATTGTGTCCTTCTGGTAAGGTGTGTCTTGACTCTTTCGGCTCTGGGGGTATACTGGACATTGTGATGCCAGTGACGTTGGCGTGAAGAGCTAGAAGACAGGTTAGGGAGAGGTATGTCTTACTTAGTCTGCCCAGAAGTGTACAGCAGACTGTGGTTTGAGCGATGGGGTGGAAGGCCCGGGGTCTGCACCAGGTGCTATGACCTGCATGTGTGTGTCTGTTGAATTGCAACACACATTGTGTGTTTGCCCGTGTGCAGGGGGGCACGTGGTATACGCTCAGAGGAGCACGGGTCTGTGTAGTCAGGCATGATTTCCATGTGGGCCGCATGGAGGAAGGTGAGTGTGACACACTGCAAGGAGCTGGGGAAGACTGCATGGGTACCAAGACATTGGGCGTGAACGAAGGCATCACAGCGCGGTGGAGCGGCGACCTGCGCTGTGCGGGGAACGCGCAGAACTTGCGAGAACGTGGGAACAATGGAACGTGCAGAGCAAAGCAGTGTGTACAAGGGAAGCAGCACACCCTGGATGAACTTGAGTGAGTGCTGACAAATGTCTGCTTAGCGGGAGCTGGCCTGCCTGACCAGGGGGCTGGAGTCTGGGGTGGAGGAGAGAGGAGGGGCAGTGTGGGGAGGCACTGAGCAACACTTCTCAACTGAGGGCATTTCTCCCGCCTCCAGAGGACAGCAGGCCACGTCTCGAGGGGTTGTCACAACGAGGCAGGTCTTCCCAGGTGCCTCTAGTGGTATAGAACCCATCTGCTAATGCAGCAGACTTAAGAGATGTAGGTTTGATCCCTGGGTCGAGAAGATCCTCTGGGAAATGAAATGGCAACCCACTCCAGTATTCTTGCCTGGGAAATCCCATGGACAGAGAAGCCTGATGGGCTACGGCCCGTGCGGTTGCATAAGAGTCGGATACGACTGAAGCGGCTAGGCACACACACAACCAGGCATGGGGAGCTACCTAGTGCATAGAGGTCCCGGATGTTGCTCAGCCTCCTACATGGACAGGGCCGCCCCACGGCAGACTGGCCAACCCTAAGTGTTTGTGGTACTTGGCAGGAGACCCATGCAATATAGCAGAGGCTGGTCTGATGGGCAGAACCACCTCTGCTGACAACGCAGTTGACACTAAGGGGAGGTCCAGCTCCCCATGTGCTGGGGGCGGGAGAGAGGAAGTGAAGGGGCAGGATGGATATCCAGCCCTTCCCCATCCCCAGTTCTGCCCAGTGACAGGTTCGCTAGGCTGGTGTTGGGAGGAGGTTCCCTGCCTTCACAGAGGACTGGAAAGGCCCATGGTGGGCAGTGGCAGGTGCTGGGGGAGATGGATAAGAACCTTAGCAGGAAGACTTGATGGGCTTGGTGCCTTTTTGCACCTTAAGTTTCAACATAGATCTTCCCCATGTGATACCCGTGCATGTGTTTCTTTCTTTTTAATATTCACTTATTTGGCTGTGCTAGGTCTTAGCTGTGGCATGTGGTATCTAGTTCCCTGACCAGGGATTGAACTTGAGCCCCCTCTACTGGGAGTGCAGAGTCTCAGCCGTGGGACCACCAAGAAGTTCCTATGTCCTTTCTTCCAAATCCCCATCAGCACTGAATTAACTGCTCCCCGGCTGTGTTCCCATCATGCCCTGCAGTTCTCTTCCCAGCACTTCTGTGTTGCTTTGTGACTGTTTCGTTGGTTGGCATTCCCCACTGGACTGCTCCCAGATGGCTGTGTTCATCCTTGGATCCCCAGCCCCTGACCTCGCCAACCGAGCACCTGAGATGTGTGGGGACGCTTTGTTGACAGAACAGACAAATGCGTGGTTTTAGTGTTTCAGAATAGACAAATGCGTGGTTTCATCAGCAGCTAACATATTTTTGTCTAAGCACTTATCTTTCCTGGGGGAAACCACCTTTCCCCACTCTTTATGGTCCCAGAGTTCTAACTTTTTTCCTATTGAAGTATAGCTGATTTACAATGTTGTGTTAATTGCTGCTGTACAGCAAAGTGACTTAGTTATATACAGATATGTGCATACGTGCCTTTTCATATTCTTTTCCATTATGGTTTATCACAGAGTATTGAATACAGTTTCCTGTGCTGTACAGTAGGAACGCTTGTTTGCCCATTCTGTTAATATATATGCCAGCTTGCCTCTGCTGAGCCCACACTCTCGATCCATCCCTCTCTTACTCCCGCTTCTCCTCGGCAACCACCCATCTGTTCTCGGTGTCCCTGATTCTTTTTGTTGCGTAGTGTGTCATATTTCTGCTCATCTGTGTCATGTATGAGATCCCACAGATAAGTGATAGCACATGATATTTGTCTTTCTCTCTCTGACTTACTTCACTTAATATGACAATCTCTAGTTTCATCCATGTTGCTGCAAATCTATGGCCCCCAGTTCTGGTGGGATCTGGGCCAATTCAAGCTCTTCTGTGGGTAGAGGGACGCTTCTCTGATGTTTCCACGGGTGCTGCAAGGATATAGGTTTGGGGTTGTTAGCAGTCACGGTTCCCACACATGGAGAAAGCCTCCTTGGGAATAAGGCCACTTCCCACGGGCAGCAGAGGCGGAGGCGGGGCGATGACGTCCTTTGAGCCCCTGCATCCGGCCGTGTCTGAAGTCAGCCATGCCTTTGGAGTTGCCAGTGTTTGCTTCATGTCAGGGTTCTGACACTTAGCATCACAGGTGCGCTAATACAGTGATGCTGCCTGGGGGCAGAGCCAGTCTGGGACCTTCCTCTCATGTCCCCCCACCCCCCTCCAGCCTCCTGAATGATAGATGCACACCTGCTGACTTCAACTCATGGGGCAGAATCCTTCTGGCCAGTGGCTCCTGCCTTAGAACAAATCCGTGTTCGACTGAGGCCACACTAAGGTGAGGGGTTGTTGAGGGAGGGTCCTGGCAATGAAAATAATGAACCATAATATAATGAGATAGTAGACTGAGAGCAGGAGGAGGATTTCCAGACACTAGGAAGGGTCTGTTGTGTTGTGTGACTTCATCTGGTCACTTCCTCTCTTCAAGCCTCAGTTTCTCAACTGCTCCTGACTGTCTCACTGGGTGAATGTAAAATTCAGATAAGATCAATTAATTTGGGTGAAAGTTTTTTTTTTTTTTTAGGTGGACCATTTTTAAAGTTTTTATTGAATTTGTTACAGTATTATTCCTGTTTTATGTTTTGGTTTTTTGGCCAAGGGGCATGTGGGATCCTAAGTTGCTAAGTTGTGTCTGACTCTTTGCAACCGCATGGACTGCAGCAGGTCAGGCTTCCTTGTCCTTCACTGTCTCCTAGAGTTTGATCAAACTCATGTCCATTGAGTCAGTGATGCCATCCAACCATCTTGTCCCCTGTCCTCCCTGACCAGTGATCAGATCCACACCCCCTGCATTGGAAGGCAAAGTCTCAAGCACTGGACTGCCAGGGAAGTACCAGGTGAAAGCATTTGATAATTTCCTTGTGTTTAGAGAGTGAAGGGGACCAGAGATTCACTGGAAAGGACAGATGAGCAATCGCTAAGGGGAAAGGATGGAAGAGAATGCTGCATGGAAGTGGCCACCCCTACCGAGGACTAAAGGTGGGTCAGTTCAGCTCAGTCGTGTTTGACTCTTTGCGACCCCATGGACTGCAGCAAGCCAGACTTCCCTGTCCATCACTAACGCAGGGAGCTTACTCAAACTCACGTTGATTGAGTCAGTGATGCCATCCAACCATCTCATCCTCTGTCGTCCCCTTCTCCTCTTGCCCTCAATCTTTCTCAGCATCAGAATCTATTCCAATGAGTCATTTCTTCGCATCAGGTGGCCAAAGTATTGGAGTTTCAGCTTCAATATCAGTCCTTCCAATGAATATTTAGGACTGATTTCCTTTAGGATGGATTGGTTGGATCTCCTTGCAGTTCAAGGGACTCTAAAGTCTTCAACGCCACAGTTCAAAAGGATCAGTTTGGCACTCAGCTTTCTTTATAGTCCAACTCTCACATCCATACATGACTACTGGAAAAGCCATAGCTTTGACTAGATGGACCTTTGTTGGCCAAGTAATGTCTCTGCATTTGAATATGCTGTCTAGGCTGGTAACAGCTTTTCTTTCAAGGAGCAAGCGTCTTTTAATTTCATGGATGCAATTACCATCTGCAGTGATTATGGAGCCCCCCAAAATAAAGGTGGGTGGGGCAAAAAGAGAGGTGGTCTGTCCTGCTCAAGCTGGAGCCCTGATGAGGACTGTGTAGCTGGCCAGGTGCCAGGTGATCACCCCCTACCTTCACTACCCTCCTAACTGAGAACCCAGGTAACGGACACCACCAAGATCCTTCTATTTCTCTCTGGGAGAGTGACCACTGGGTAGACTGTTCCTATGGGGAGTGCAGGCATAGCTTCTTTTCCTCTTGTTCGAGGGTCTGCTAGCTGAGCGCATGCTTCTTGCTGTCTGAAGTTTATGTGTGGGGCGGATGGAGAGGGAGTGGTGACCTTTGCTCTTTGACAGGTCAAGCTTCAGGACTGGGACCCTGTCTAGCTAATCTTGGGACAGGGGCTCCACCTTCTGTCCTCACAGGCTAAGAGTAATCATGCTTCGTGTTGGATGAATGTTGTTGCTGCTGCTGCTGCTAAGTCGCTTCAGTCGTGTCCGACTCTGTGCAACCCCATAGACGACAGCCCACCAGGCGTCCCCATCCCTGGGATTCTCCAGGCAGGAACACTGGAGTCGGTTGCCATTTCCTTCGCCAATGCATGAAAGTGAAAAGTGAAAGTGAAGTCGCTCAGTCGTGTCCGACTCTTAGCGACCTCATGGATGGCAGCCTACCAGGCTCTGTCCATGGGATTTTCCAGGCAACGTACTGGAGTAGTCATCCCCGAAATGGCAACTGACTCCAGTGTTCTTGCCTGGAGAATCTCAGGGATGGAGGAGCCTGGTGGGCTGCCGTCTACGGGGTTGCACAGAGTTGGACACGACTGAAGTGACTTAGCAGTAGTAGCAGCAAGCTAGGTGTTAGTTACAGCATCTCCCTGTGAGATGGGATCATCATACCCATTTCAGAGGGGAGGAAAGTGAGGCTTCAGAGGTTAGGTAAAGAGCCCAGGCTTAGCTAGAAAGGTGGGGGCGGGGGGCAGTGGGATTTACAAGGTAAAATGCTGTGAAAGGAAAACAGGGCATCATTTTGGGGTTACGGTCTTTGGAGTAGAAAATAAAACTTCAGAGCTTCCCTGGTAGCTCAGTGGTAAAGAAGCTGCCTGCTAATGCAGGTGACATGGGTTCCATCCCTGATCTGGGAAGATCCCACATGCCATGGAGCGTCTAAGCCCATGTGCCACAGCTACTGAACTTGTGCCCTAGAGCCTTAGGGCTGCAATGACTGAAGCCCACGTGTCTAGACCCTGTGCTCCTCACACAGGAAATCACTGCAATGAGAAGTCCACATACCACTAGAGAGCAGTTCCCACTCACTGCACCTAGAGAAAAGCCTGTGTGGCAACAAAGACCCAGCGAGCCAAATAAATAAATACATAACATTATTTTAAGAAAAAAAAAATTTAAATCCCCATTTTGTACTTGCCAAGCACTTCATATTTATTATTTTTGTTACTCTTTTCAAATAATCCTATAAAGTAACTTTCCCCCATTTTGCAGCTGAGAAAATGGGTTTCTCAGGAAGGGGAAGGTTTGTATGAAAATCTACTCAGGGAATACATGGTGGAGCTAGGCTCTGAATCCAGTCTGGCTGTTCCCAGGGCTAATATTCTTTGGAATCTTGCTTCCTGGAACCGATTCCAGGGGCCTCTTTGAGGGCACAGGACTCTTCTCTGGGCCCAGGGCTTTTTTGGCTGTCTCTTGATTCTCAGAGTGGAGCTGCCTAACATTTTCGCTAAACCAGTCCCGGTGCCCAGGCCCAGATCCAGGAAGATTTTGTGGGAAAGGTTGCCACCTTGTGGCCAAACAGCAAGCATGTACCAGGAGGAAGCAAGGGTTTAGGAGGGTAGGGCTTGCGCAACAGGTGAGGTCAGTCTCTGGAAAGCCTGCAGCTGGTGCGGACTTGGTTTTGCAGGGCTGCCCCGCAGTTGGAAGGTCAGCTTGGGCCTCAGAGGGAGGGTTCAGGCTTCCCAGTAGCGTCAGGATAGATGGTGGGGCTTGCCTGTGGGCACAGTGGATCAGAATTTTCCTGCAAAGTCCTGACGTGAGCCCATCAGAGGAATCCTGAAGGTAAACCTAGGTTAGACTTCTCCTTAAGCCCTTCTGAGGCACTGCTGCTTTTACCTGTGTGGAAAGGCCATCTTGGTGTCTGTGACACTTCCTTTGCAGGACACCCGCGGAGCTTCTGGACTGAATCCTGCCTGAGCTCAACCTTGTACCGACACTGTCCCCAGCTCTGAAGGAGATACAGAAGCCTCCTCCCTCCAAAACCTAATCCTGTGTCTCCTCATCATCTGGGCTGTTACACGGTGGCTGATGCAGCCTCCCAGACTCTGTTCTTTCTGCTCCTCTCCTCTCTCCACTTTGCTAGTCAAAGGATTTCCTAGTAATATTTCTTCCCAAGTGCAAGAGCCTTGCACTTCCCTGGTGGCCGAGACAGTAAAGAATCCGCTTGCCAAGCAGGAGACGCGGGTTTACTCTTGGAGTCGGGAAGATCCCGTGGAGAGGGGAATGGCAATCCACTCCAGTATTCTTGCCTGGGGAATTCCAAGGACGGAGGAGCCTGGTGAGCTACAGTCCATGGAGTCGCGAAGAGTCAGACATGACTTAACGACTAGACAAGAGCCCCGCTGCACACTCCTCGCGGTATGGAAGAGGACTTGCGGCTTCTTAGCCTGGTCTCCTTCCTGTCTCACTCCGACATCGATGTCTGAGGCCACCTACCTCCTGTTAAGGCTCCAATTAGTACTTCTGCCTGGCTGCAGGCTCGCGGCACCTGGGAACTTCAGAATCTGCCCCTGGCAGCCACGCCCCCTCGACATCCTGCTCTGATTGGTCTGGGCCCTGGAGGTTCTGGGCGTGCTCAGCTCCACGTGGCCGGGAGGGTCCTCGTGCGTAGCCATTGCTCTATCTTTTGGCGGTTCTCTGCGTCAGCTTATGACTTTCTTAGTCCGGGAAGCCCTCTTACCTTCTCTTCCCCACGTTCTCGTCCCTGTGAGTACCCAGCTCTAAGCTCGTGGACAGAAGTTGTGGTCCTTTTCCCCGCCTTCACTGTTTGGGGCATCACTTCTGTGCCAGCGCCGAGCCCTCTCTATCCCACAGATTGACTTGTGAGTTAGTCCTCACGCTTTAGACGGTGAGATTTTGGACCACATTTTATTTCTTTTTGTAGTCCAAGCTTCTGACGGTGCCCTGGAAGACCCTGTGCTCGGTGACAGGGAATGTCGACGAATGACTGAATGGACAGTCAGACTCCATGTCGCTGAGATCGCTGAGCCTTTCCGAAAAGCCGTGAGCGGCGCTCGGGTCCTGAGGTACACGTTCCTATGTCCTGGGCCTGGGAGGGAGGAGGGGCACCCCCGAGTAGGATTTGAGGGCCAGTTTTCTCCATCTTCCTTCACAAGCTGCATAAAAATCTCTTACCCCTGGTATGAACAGGTCATGCCTCAAGCTCTACTTTTAGAAACTCTGTGCTTGGAGCAAAGGTTTAGAAATCATAGAAGCTAGCATTTACTGGGGCCTTACCATGTGTTGGTGATATACGCAATTTCATTTACTCATCCAAGCAGCCCCATGTTATCAGCCCTAATTTATGGGTCAGGAAACAGAGGCTCCTAGATGCCGCCTTATGTGGCAATGACTGCTTAGACTCATGAACATCTGGCCTCCTCTTCCTGGATTCCTAGTCAGACTACATTGTCTAAGTGTGCTTTGCAGTAGGAAGGTCCATGGAACCCTTCATGGAATGTGAGTGGAGAGGATGAGTGTATGTCCAAGTGTGGCCCATTAAAAATAAAGTAGTTACACATGTGCTCTTGGTGCTACTTCAAAGATTCTGAGGACGTCGAAGAAGGTGGAGCCACAAGATGGAAGGAGCCTGGGGCGCCCATTGGGGCAGAGCCATTCCCACTGCTGGCCCACAGTGGACAACTACACAAGTAAGGATTCAATATTTTCGGTGTTAGCTTATATTGGGTATCTCTCTCTTTTTAAAAACTTATTTGGCTGTGTCAGGTCTTAGTTGTGGCATGAGGAAGTTTTAGTGGTGGCATGTGGTGGCTCCAATTAGTACTTCTGCCTGGCTGCAGGCTCGCGGCACCTGGGAACTTCAGAATCTGCCCCTGGCAGCCACGCCCCCTCGAGATCCTGCTCTGATTGGTCTGGGCCCTGGAGGTTCTGGGCGTGCTCAGCTCCACGTGGCCGGGAGGGTCCTCGTGCGTAGCCATTGCTCTATCTTTTGGCAGGTTCTCTGCGTCAGCTTATGACTTTCTTAGTCCGGGAAGCCCTCTTACCTTCTCTTCCCCACGTTCTCGTCCCTGTGAGTACCCAGCTCTAAGCTCGTGGACAGAAGTTGTGGTCCTTTTCCCCGCCTTCACTGTTTGGGGCATCACTTCTGTGCCAGCGCCGAGCCCTCTCTATCCCACAGATTGACTTGTGAGTTAGTCCTCACGCTTTAGACGGTGAGATTTTGGACCACATTTTATTTCTTTTTGTAGTCCAAGCTTCTGACGGTGCCCTGGAAGACCCTGTGCTCGGTGACAGGGAATGTCGACGAATGACTGAATGGACAGTCAGACTCCATGTCGCTGAGATCGCTGAGCTTTTCCGAAAAGCCGTGAGCGGCGCTCGGGTCCTGAGGTACACGTTCCTATGTCCTGGGCCTGGGAGGGAGGAGGGGCACCCCCAAGTAGGATTTGAGGGCCAGTTTTCTCCATCTTCCTTCACAAGCTGCATAAAAATCTCTTACCCCTGGTATGAACAGGTCATGCCTCAAGCTCTACTTTTAGAAACTCTGTGCTTGGAGCAAAGGTTTAGAAATCATAGAAGCTAGCATTTACTGGGGCCTTACCATGTGTTGGTGATATACGCAATTTCATTTACTCATCCAAGCAGCCCCATGTTATCAGCCCTAATTTATGGGTCAGGAAACAGACGCTCCTAGATGCCGCCTTATGTGGCAATGACTGCTTAGACTCATGAACATCTGGCCTCCTCTTCCTGGATTCCTAGTCAGACTACATTGTCTAAGTGTGCTTTGCAGTAGGAAGGTCCATGGAACCCTTCATGGAATGTGAGTGGAGAGGATGAGTGTATGTCCAAGTGTGGCCCATTAAAAATAAAGTAGTTACACATGTGCTCTTGGTGCTACTTCAAAGATTCTGAGGACGTCGAAGAAGGTGGAGCCACAAGATGGAAGGAGCCTGGGGCGCCCATTGGGGCAGAGCCATTCCCACTGCTGGCCCACAGTGGACAACTACACAAGTAAGGATTCAATATTTTCGGTGTTAGCTTATATTGGGTATCTCTCTCTTTTTAAAAACTTATTTGGCTGTGTCAGGTCTTAGTTGTGGCATGAGGAAGTTTTAGTGGTGGCATGTGGAATCACTGACCAGGGACTGAACCCGAGACCCCTGCATTTGGAGCACGGAGCCTTAGCCACTGGACACCGGAAGTTCCTGGGTTTATCCCTTAAGGCAGCTAATGCATTTACCCCAATTAATACATTTCCCAAAGGGCTTTCCTGGTGGCTATGATGTTGAATGACAAAGAACTAGGATCGAATGATAATATCGTGTGTAGAGCACATAACACTGTTCTTGGCATGTAGCTATAAAGAATCTGCCTGCAGTGCAGGAGACACGAGTTCCATCCCTGGGTTGGGAGATCCCCTGGAGAAGTGAATGGCTACCCTCTCTTGTATTCTTGCCTGAGAAATCCCATGAACAGGGAAGCCTGGTAGACTATCATCCAAGGGGTTGCAAAGAATCAGACATGACTTAGTGACAAAACAACATAAATAAACTTTCCCAAGCCCTGTGTTGCATGAGTGGTCGTTAGGATTTGTTCCCATCAGGCTGACTTCAGAGTGTATACTCTTGTCCCCTGAAAGGCCTTTCTGGAATTGTCTTTCATTGTGCAAATAATGAGTTGGCTGAAAAATTTGTTCAGGCTTTTCCGTGAGATGTTATGGGAAAAGTATGGCCAACCCATACCTTTGGAAGAGGTGAAACATTTTATGCTGGTGATTCTAGGTCTGGCTCTAGGAAAGACAGAAGTTTTTTATTTTTTTAACTCAAGGCCATCTCCTTCTCCTGTATTATGAATGTGCATGTTGTGAGGGGCTGGGCTTCCCTGAGTATAACAGAACACTGATGGATAAATCAAAGATGGCTGGCATAGGAGAGGAGAGTTTCACATTCAAGGGAGACTGGTGACATGGGACTGCCTGTGTGCTGCGCTGTGAGCCCACCCTCTTTGGTCTGCCTGCTCCCCCCGCCCAGCCATGAGGCTGGTGAGGTTGGGCAAGCTCCTACCGCCTTGTTGCCTGAGATCCCCCCGTCTTGGTGGCCCATCTTCCACTGGCTGCTTCTTCCCTGGAGAGACAGGGCACAGCAGTTGGACCCCATGTGGTTGGGATTCAGCCTGGCTTTATGAGCAACTGGAGGCTGTTCTGTGGGCACAGAACCGAAGGGTCCTGATACCAGTCAGATTAAACAAGGCAGCTGGATCAAGCACATGGGAGGACCTGTGTCCTGCTTCCTGTTCTTCTAAAAGAAAATAGGGAAAGAAAGCTTTACATGTGCTTCCTTTTTAAAGGTATTTAAAAAATATTCATATTATTTGACTGTGCTGGGTCTCGGTTATGGCATGTGGACTCCTGGATCACGGCAAGTGGGCTCTAGTCCCTGATCAGGAAGTCAAACTAGCCCCCTTGCATTGGGAGTGCAGAGTCTTAGCTACTGGACCACCAGGGAAGTCCCTACATGTGCTTCTGAGAAGGAAATTCCCTGGTGTATTTTTGTTCTCCTGTTTGATTCACTCATCACAGCTTGCTCTGTGGAGAAGAGGGCCATGGGATCTGATACACCACAGCCTCTCTAGCCTGGCCTCTCTTCCCATCCCCTTCCACCTGGGGAAGCCACCCCTGGTCAGGCTAGAGAACTGAAAGGCAGTGGTGGTTCAGAAACCTTGGCGGGCTCAGGGCGACATGCCACCCGCATGTGCTGGAGAGGTTTGGAAATCAGCCGCAGCTGGGCTTCAATCATTCCACCACCTCCCAGCTTGTGACAAACAGCCTCAGTTTCTCCACTTGCGAAGTGAATGATACTAGGAGCTTGTCTTTGCAATCTGTCCACTTAATTTGTTTCCTCCTTGATGGCCAGCAACCTTCCTTGTTATCTCATATAGATGATTGCATCAGCTCCCCTGCCTGGTCACACCACATTCAGAGCACTTGTTGATGAGATTAAAGCAGACTCCCTGTTTGTAATATAAAACAAAACAAAACAAAATCCCAGTCTTTAATCAGGGTGTTTTCTGAACCTTGAAAGCCTCTTCTGTTTTCTGGCCTAACTGACTGTGTGACCACTGTCCCTTTGCATGTACTGTTCTCTGGGTCTGGGATGTGTTCACTTCTTTTCATGAGGCTAACTCCTCAACTTTCAAATCTCAGTAACTTCCTTTGCATTCTCAGTCTAGGCCACATCCCCAGCTAAGTGCTTTTATAATGTTGTAAATCTCCCCTTCTTGGTATTGACCCCTGACATTTTACTTTATAGTGTAACTACTTGACTGTTGTCTGTTTGCATCCCTGACTGTAAGTTTCATGAGATTACTGCCCCCCTATTCATGTCACCTCCTTTATCCCAAGAATTTAGCATAGGGCTTGGCATATAGTAAGCTCTCACAATAATGCTGTTGAATGAAAAAAAAAAAAGAATTGAATGAAAATATTCTGTGTAGAGCACTTAGCTCTCTTCTTGGCATGTAGTAAATATCAAAAAATGGGGCTTCCATGTTGGCTCAGACAGTAAAGAATCTGCCTGCAATGTAGGAGGCCTGGGTTCAATCCCTGAGTCAGGAAGATCCCCTGGAGAAAAGAATAGCTGCCCACTCCAATATTCTTGCCTGGAGAATTTCATGGACAGAGGAACCTGGTGGGCTACTGTCTATGGGGTTGCAAACACTGTTCTTGGCATGCAACAAGCATTAATAAATATGAGCTGTTAATGATAGTATTACTATTCTGACTGTGCGACTGGTGGGGAAAAATTAATCCAAATCATAAGTGTTCTTCTGATGTATATGTATGGCTGAGTCCCTTTGCTATTCACCTAAAACAACCAAAACATTGTTAATTGACTATACCCCAATACAAAATAAAAGTTTAGTTTGTGAAAAAGAAAAAAAAAAACAAACTTTTACTTAAAAAATGGTCTTCTGACTTCAGTTGCCCCAAGTTTGCAAGTTCTGGGGTAAAGTGATCTAGTGTGGAGGAAAATACACACATGCGCAAACACACAGAGCCACACAGACACATGCAGGTCTTCCACGGGGACAACTGTGTTTGACTTTCAGTTTCCTGGCAGCACCTTCTAGAACTAGAATGTGGCAGCAGGCAGAAGGCTGACTGTCCCAGGGGTACTGGAGGAACCATCCAGGCACCAGTGGGCCTGAGGGTCTTCACCGCCCACTGGTCCCAGGCCCACACTCTCCTTCTCATCTCTGCTCCATGCAGAGTGGGGCTGCAGATGTTGTGAGAGATCACTCTAGAGAAGCTTGGAGAACAGGGGATGCCTCTAACGAAGACTCCCCCAAAGTTCAAAAGTCCATATCTGCCTGAGCATCTTGACAAGATCCCTCTTTCCTCCGGCTTCCCTAGTGGCTCAGATGGTAAAGAATCCGCCTGTAATGCAGGAGACCTGGGTTCAATCCCTGAGTCGGGAAGATCCTCTGGAGAAGGGAATGGCAACCCACTCCAGTATTCTTGCCTGAAGAATCCCACAGACAGAGGAGCCTGGTGGGCTACAGTCTGTGGGGTCTAAAGCGTCGGACATAACTGCAACCAAGCACGCACACATACCCCTTTCTCCAGAACTTTTGACCTTGCCCTCACCGCAAAGCATTTCCACAGAAGACCAGTGTCCACAGGAGTTTTAGAGACTTTATTATGTATAAACAATTTAAACACTTTGCCATAAATTATCTTTGCCTGTCCCTAGTCTTTGCTTAGCAGCAAATTAAAATTAATATAAAAACTCGATGAACAAGTCATACATGTATATTACAAAAAAGTTCCTGTACCAAAGTTCTTATTAGACATTTTTTTATGTTTTTTTTAAACTCTTTTTTTCTTGTTTTTTGTGGGTTTTTAAAATTTTTTATTTTCTCTCCTCGTGGTGACTGTCATGTGATTGTCTCAGTTTCTGGACCAAACAAACACACTAATAATTGTAAATCTCAAACAGTGATTGTGCCTCGAGGCTTAGGTATGTACAGGGTGATCTGAAGTGGTGCCCGTTTAGCAAAAGAGTGTCACGATGCCCACACCTCTACTGCAACTGATACCCACGAACTACGGAATCTAAACAGACTACACCCTGTAACTGCGTATTACTGTCCACAATGGAATCTTCAAAGACAAAAAGAGTATGAAATTGATCTGTAGTGATTATAGCCACCCTTGGAATTAAATTTTACACTCTGCGCTCAAATAAATTAGCTCAGGCCAGACTAAATCAGGACCTGAGAGTTAAGTGCTGAACGGTATTATTTCGCTTCGATTTTTGATATTAATTTCCTTTTTTTCTTGTGTTTTTCTATTTTTTTTCTTTAAGAAGTTATTTCCAGTGCTCACTCTTTCACTTTTATCCCCCCCCTCCCCAGTCGCTACACACAAATCACCCCCAAAGTCGTGGTTTAAATGCACCTGTATTTGTTTAAACGAAAACGTCTGTAGTTATCTATCCAACGGCAGTCTGAATCGTGGTCCTTAGCTGGTCCTGGGATGCTGGCCCTCACGGATAGCTGTGTGTCGCTCACGTGTGAATGAGTGAGGTAATAGAACATGAGGCCTTCTCATCTTCACGTCTCTGTTTTTCGGTCGGTGTGTTTTTGTTTTGTGTGTGTGTGTGTGTGTATTTTGTTTCCTGTGTGCACATGTATGTTCTCATTTCTTTTGAACATTTTGCGTCTCTTTCCGTCTCTTGGCTGCGTAGACCCTGAACAAGTGGGTCATTATTTTAGGGGAACTTGGAACATGGTTGTGTGTTCGTCCATTCGTCTGTTTTGTGTTCTGTTTGTGTGTTTATTTTTCCTCAGGAATTTTGCCGCCGGGCTTTAGTCCACTCCAGGAGGTGGGACTTCTCGTGTGGACAGTAGCATTTGAACTCAAAAAATGTGAGCTTTCTTGCCACTTGGTCTCCTAAAGCAGCCCGGCCTTTAGTGCCCCAGTTAGGTCTTCATCTCCTTAGGAGAGGAGAGAACAGTACTCCCGCTGAGCCATCCAGGCGAGGGATGGCAGCAGACGATTTTGTTACCTCTTTCCCATCTCGTTCTGTCTTAAAAACTGGATGTTGCTGCTACTGTCCGCCAGCTCAGGGTACTGCTCGACGGGAAGCACGTAATAGCCCTCGTAGCCCTGCACGCGGCCCGTGCTCAGCAGCTGCTGCTTCTCGCCCTCCGTCCACAGGCGGCTGCCCTCGCGGCCGTCCCTGGCTTTCTGCTGCTCCTTGGCCCAGGCCGTGCCCAGCGCCCTCTGCCTGGCCTGGTCCAGGACGCGGGCCTTCTCTTCGTCCAGGGTGTCGGGGGTGAGGCCATAGCGGATGCTGAGCAGCAGCGTGGAGTACTGGAACTCGATGTTGGTGAACCTTCGAGTCCTGCCATTGACCAGCAGCGTGGGCTGCGACACGGTCACGTTCACCCCGCTCTCCAGCACCTTGCGGCCGATGGTGGTGCCCAGGGTGACCAGGTCGGCGTCGGCTGAGCCGATCTTCACGAAGTAGTGGGTGTCCTTGCCCTCAATGCTGTAGTGCATCTTGTCCAGGTAGTAGGCGTTGTTCAGCACAGATGCCACTTTGCGGCTGTCCTCGCTGGCGATGCTGGATACACCGGTGGTCACCCGCCCCTCCTTGATGGCGAACATGATGCCTTTGCCGATGATGGGCGTGGTGGTGGCGAACCAGTGGCCTGCTTTCTCGCGGATGCTGGCGTGGAGTTTCTTAGAAATGACCTGCCCTTCAAGAGCCAGGAAGGCCTGGTTGTGCCTCTCGGTTGTCTGCTGGACACCTGTAATGAGCTGTGGGCGGAAGAGACACAGAGAGCTGAGGGGGTGGGCTGGGGGTTGGGGGCTGGGCCCACCCTGTGCAGGCAGGGGCTGGGTCAGAAAGAGGAAGGCTGGGACACCCCCACAAGAATACGTCTTGCATCTGTCATGATCAGAACTAAGAGAGCCCTACCTTTTGGAACTAGGACAGGCTGGCTTACTTCCAGTGCTCTGATGGTATGGCCTTCCCACCTTGTAACTATAAATGGGGGTGCAGAGGTATAAAACCTGACTGGCATCTATACCCAGGCTTACCCACTTACCGTGTCTCTCCATCATTGCAGAAGAGAGAGTCATTTGGCCCGCTGATGGTTTAGTAGCTACCTTATACATATATAGGGGCTTCCCTGGTGGCTCAGGTGGTAAAGAATCTGCCTGCAATGCAGGAGACCTGGGTTCGATCCCTAGGTTGAGAAGGTCCCCTGGAGGAGGGAATGGCTACCCACTCCAGAAGGGGATGTACATTAACTTCCTTGAGCTGGCACTGTGCTACTCCAAGTACGGCTAGGAGCCGAGGCATCACCAGGACCCTCCCTGTTAGCAAAGACTAGAATCTTGGGCCTCCCTCCTGACCCAATGCGTCAGAAGCTGCATCTTAACAAGACCCTCTACCTGGTCTGCATGCATATGAATGTTTGAGAAGCACCAGGCTAAACAGATTCCAGCTTTGTGGGCCAGAGGGAATATCCCCGGGCTTTTTGAGCCATTTGCTTTGGATCCTAGCCCTGCTTCTGCAGGGGGACGAAATCCCCATTATCTCCTTGGCCTTGAGTTTTCTACTCACAAATTACAACTCATCTCAATTGGTGGTTAGGGGACAGGCTGGGATAATGGAGGAGGCTGTGCTGGGGAGGTAACGGCACTTAGATAAATGAGCGAAATGATGGCTATTCATCCAGTGAGTGGTCCCCACAGGGCAGAACTGTGAGAATGCTGTTCTCAATTACCCGGCAGTTCCTCCTGGTCTCTCTCTAGTGACACAGTCTGGACAATTATTCAGAGCAGCTGAGACCTTTCAGAGGTTGATCATGCCAAGCATGGGTTCTGCAGTAGGAGAGACCCAAATGCAGATGCCCACCCCTCCCATCCAATTGTGGCTGCGGTCTCAGCTGCACCCAAATTGAAACTGACCACCTCCTGGTCATCACCAAGAAACCCAAGCACAGATTATGTTCTGAAAACTCAATCTGTATACGCTTGGGTCATAAAACGCTGAGATTTTATGTGAGGCATAAAAATGTTCTTTAATGGGACAGAAACTGCAAACCACCGTTTTATTACATCCCATAAAAGCCAAAAGGGTTATGATCTTATAGGCAGTGCAGATGGTAGGTTGCTGCTAGATTTCTCAGTGCTATTGTTAATCAAGGAGTGACTCAAGGGTATACACTGAACAGATAATGATACCACAATTAAGGTAATAATTGAGGTTGGGAAGAAATATGTGCTGTGCCAGACAAGTAACAGCACGGATGTCTGCTGTCTTGTGAAGCCACCAGGTTTCATGCCCCTTTTATACCCAGCTCCAATGTTTTCTGCTGCTACTGACATGTCCTTGGCCCTGACATGGTTCTGTTTGCCAGAGGGAATGATGATGGTATTTCGGATTCTTGGCAGGGACCTCCGCTTACCTGTCCGCTCTCACTTGCTTGACTCTCTGACAATTCATAGGGTGGAGGCACGAAATACATTTTGGCTCTTGGGAAGCCAGGAATTATGTTGCTGAGCTGAAATCCAAACATCACAAGCCAGCTTTTCACATCTATGGTGGAAACAGAAATAAAGACTTCTGAAATCATGATGGGTAGAAAGCCAGAGGGGATCTTGGAGAGACAATGAAATAAAGTAGAATGTTGAGTATGGAGTCCAGCAGGAGAGGGAGGCAAGAGCCTGTGAGGGTCTCCTGGTCTGGACCTAGAGCTGCTTTACCTGGGCTCTAGGAAACCGATGTCCTTCCAGACTTGGTCAGTTGACCCCAAACCCCTCTCCACATGGTGATTTAGGACAGTGCTGGAGTGAGCTCGATCTCTCTTTGGATGCCCTTGTTGTGTGACCTTTGGCAAGTTTCTGGCCCTCTCTCAACTTCAGGTTCATCAGATATAAACTACTAATGTCACTGGGCTGTCGTGAAGGTTGAGGGAGAAAATTCACATGGAGGGTTTATCATGGTGCCTGGCATGTGGCTTGTTTAGTCACAATGAATTCCTTCTGAGCTGCTTTACCTGGGCTCTAGGAAACCGATGTCCTTCCAGACTTGGTCAGTTGACCCCAAACCCCTCTCCACATGGTGATTTAGGACAGTGCTGGAGTGAGCTCGATCTCTCTTTGGATGCCCTTGTTGTGTGACCTTTGGCAAGTTTCTGGCCCTCTCTCAACTTCAGGTTCATCAGATATAAACTACTAATGTCACTGGGCTGTCGTGAAGGTTGAGGGAGAAAATTCACATGGAGGGTTTATCATGGTGCCTGGCATGTGGCTTGTTCAGTCACAATGAATTCCTTCATTTGGCAAGTACTTCAATATTGATGGGCCAGTCAGTGTGCTTAGAAGCTAGAGATACAATGATCGGAAACATGTAGATGTGATGATTAACACTGTTCAGGACCTCCAGGCAGGGGCTGCTGCATGGAGCCTGGCTCATTATGAAAGGGGGGGGGGGGTCTCTGAGTGTATGCAGTGCAGAGAGTCACCTGGCTCCTAAGACCCTTTCCTCAGGTATCTACTCTTCAAAGAGAGGTCAAGAGAGAGCTCTTGTGTTCTCAGAATACAATTGCCCTTTCCTGCTAAGGCCTAGCATTGGGTGGGCTCCATTGTCAAGCTCCATCTCAATTCCTGAATTCCTTCCTAGTGATTTCATTATACAAGCAGCCAAGCCTTCCAGTATCCTGGCCTCTTAGTTTTTTGGTGATCCTCCACTTACTAATTCTCCTGCTCATCCTTTGGAGCTTGTGATTATCAGCAATTCTACCTCAATTTCATAGACATCACCCTCTGACCACCGCCTGATCTCTCTCTAGTTTACTCTTTTTTGTAACCTCACCCCTCGTACTCCCAGAACGTCTCCCTTCCCTAGGACCTTCAACACAACCTAAGCTCCTTTCCCCATCCCCCAGCTTCTTCGTCTGTCTTCCTACCTAGCATGCATTCCATGGTCAGCCATTAGAATCATTCCCTTGTGTATATTCTCAGATCCTTTGCCTCTTTCTCACCTCATCACACTTGCTTGGTGAAATCATGGAAGGCTCCTATTTGTCCCTGTTGCAGCTGAATGTGGCAGCAGAAATGAACAAAGCCACACTGACTAGTGTTAAATTCCTGACCGTGAACCCCAACTGTGCCTTCCTGATGCCCGGTAATCTGACCATATCCCCCTTTCCATTCAGTCCTTCTCCCGTTCTCCTGGGTGACTGGCTCCTTTTCATCTCTCCTGAAACATCCCACACCTTCCTCACCTAGCAGCTGACCTTTAATTCCTATCTGGGGAAACTGACGCGGTTGGGGGGAGTTTCCATAAACGCTCATCACATTTACCAGCCTACCAGCATTAGTACCCATATTCTCACTTTCCTTCTGTTACTCCACATGAGCTGCTGGAAAAAACCCTCCGCTGGTGTAACAGGTCACCGCATCAACATACAAACATGCCACTAAATACACACCTTTAAAATTCCTCTCTTGTCCATCCTTCTCCCTTTGGCCACCATACGTGTCTCACCCCCTTTATAAGAACTTCTCAAACTCAAAATAATTTTCTAGACATAGGAACTCCCATTTATCTCCTTTCAATCAGGCTTTGCTCCCAAAGATGCATTAAAACAACACTTGTCAAGATCATACATGACCTCCGTGTTGCTGAGTCCAGTGCTGACTGTGGTCCTCATCTTACTCTGACCTGTGAGAAGTCTTTGACAAGTTGAACACTCCTGCATCTCTCTGTTTTAGCCTTGTTGACAATACACTGTCTTCTTGTCCCTTTCTCACCTTTGTGGCCACCTCTTGTCCCTCTTTGGTTCTTCCTCATTTCTCTGCTCTGAATGCTGGGATGTCCTAGACTCAGTCTGTGAACTTCTTCACTCTATCAAATTTTCCCAGACGTGGTGATCTGATCCAGTCTCAGGGCCCTCAATACCATTTTTTTTTTCCTTCCATGTTTGAGATAATATTGTCATACAGAACTTACATCATGAAATGATTAGTACATTTAGTGAATACCTATTGTTTCATAGAGATATAAGAGAAAAACATTTTTTTTCTGTTATGATGGAAACTCCAGGATGGAAAACATACATCAGTTTTAGCTATATTTATCATGTCATGCATTCTATCCCTAGCCCCATCTATATGCTAAGCGCCATCACCCTAAATATACTCAGAGTTAGCCAAAATGCACCTTATCATTTTCACAGGGTGCCTTCATGGAGGGGAGAATGCCTAATAGAAACACTTGTCCATTACTTGATTTGATGGCACAGTAAGGATTCATGTAAGGACATGTCTGTTTTTAAATAATTCACCGAGTTTTGGCTGCACCGGTCTTCTGCTTGGCTCCTCTCTAGCTGTGGCGAGGGGAGCCGCTCTGGGTGCAGCGCTCAGGCTTCTCGCTGAAGTGGCTCCTCTTGCTGCAGAGCGCGGGCTTCAGGGCGCACGGTCCCAGGTCTGCAGCACACGCCCAGCAGTTGTGGCGCGTGGGCGTTAGCTGCTTCACAGCATGTGGGATCTTCCTGGATCAGGGTTTGAACCCATGTCCCCTGCACTGGCAGGCAGATTCTTTACCACTGAGCCACCAGGGAAGCGCCAGGACATGTTTGATTTGCACCTCAGTACCATGGGCATGCTGATGCCAACTCCAGAATTTACGTCTCCATCTAGGACTTCTCTCTCAACGCCCAGCTTCTGTCCAAACCTCAGCTCCTTGTCTTCCTCTCCACATCTGTCACAGTAGCCTTCCTTGATTATGGTAACTCCATCCTTTCAGCTACCATCCTGGACCAACTCTTTCTCACTCTCTATGTCTAATCCATCCATAAACCCTCTACGTTTTTTTTTAAAATTGAGGTAAATCTCATGTAACAGAAAACGCATCATTTTAAAGTGCACAATTCAGTGGCTTCCAGTTACATTCACAGTGTCGTACAGTCATCATTTCTGGATTCATGAATTCTAAACATGTTCATCATCCCCTCAAAAACTGCACCACTATTAGTAGGCTTTCTGCGTTCTTCTTTCCCCTCAGTCCCTGACAACCACCACTGCTTTCTAGTCTCCATGGATTTGCCTTTTCTGGATATTTCATATAAATGAGATCAAAGAACATGTGGCCTTTCATGTCTGGCTTCTTTTGATTAGCACATCATTTTCAAGGTTCATCCATATTGTAGCATGTATCAGTATATTATTATTACTTAGGGATCAATATTCTGTTGTTTGGATATATCCCATTTTGTTTATTCATTCATCAGTTAATGGATATTTGGGTAGTTTACCCCTTTTTTTTTTACTATTATGGATAATGCTATTATGAATATCCATGTATGAATTTATATATTTTTTCATTTACTGGTCCAGAATGGTAGCTGAAAGGATGGAGTTACCATAATCAAGGGTTTTATTATTATTTTAGGATAACATTTAAAAAAATAAAGTATAGTGATTTATTTACAGTGTTGCATTAGTTTCAAGTATAGCAAAGTTATGTACATACACACATATATATTCTTTTTTTACTTTAGTTTTTATTTTATATTGGAATATAGTTGATTTACAGTGTTGTTTCAGATGTACAGCTAACTGATTCAGTTATCCATATGCACATATTCATTCTTTTTCAGATTATTTTCCTATATAGGTTATTACAGAATATTGGGTAGAGTTCCCTGTGCTATACAGTAGGTCCCTGTTGATTACCTATTTTATATATTAAAGTGAAGTTGCTCAGTCGTGTCTGACTCTTTGCGACCCTGTGGACTGTAGCCCACCAGGTTCCTCTGTCCATGGAATTTTCCAGGCAAGAATACTGGAGTGGGTTGCCATTTCCTTCTCCAGGGGATCTTTCTGACCCAGAGATCGAATCCAGGTCTCCCGCTTTGCAGGCAGATAATTTACCATCTGAGCCACCAGGGAAGCCCATTTTATATACAGTAGTTGTTATTTAGTTGCTAAGTTAGTTCTGACTTTCCAACCCCATGAACTGCAGCACTCCATGCTTCCCTGTCCTTCACCATCTCTTGGAGTTTGCTCAAACTCAGGTCCATTGAGTTGATGATGCCATCTAACCATCTCATCCTCTGTTGTCCCCTTCTCCTACCTTCCATCTTTCCCAGCATCAGAGTCTTTTCCAGTGAGTTGGCTCTTAACATCATGTGGCCAAAGTATTGGAGCTTCAGCGTCAGTCCTTCCAATGAATATTTAGGGTCGATGACTTTTCAGATTGACTTCCTTGGTCTCCTTGCTGTCCAGGGGACTCTCAAGAGCCTTTTCTAGCACCACAGTTTGAAAGCATTAAATTCTTCAGGACTCAGCCTTCTTTATGGTCCAACTCTCACATCTGTACATGACTACTGGGAGAACCATAGCTTTGACTAGATGGACCTTCGTCATTTGTCAGCAAAGTGATGTCTCTGCTTTTTAATACACTGTCTAGGTTTGTCACAACTTTTCTTCCAAGGAGCAAATATCTTTTAATTTTATGGCTGCATTCACCATCTGCACTGATTTTGGAGCCCAAGAAAATTAAAATGAAATCTGTCACTGTTTCCACATTTTCCCCCATCTATTTGCCATGAAGTGATGGGACCAGATGCCATGATCTTCGTTTTTTGAATGTTTAGTTTTAAGTCAGCTTTTTCACTTTCCTCTTTCACCTTCATCAGGAGGCTCTTCCTCTTCACTTTCTGCCACTAAAGTGGTATCATCTGCATATATGAGGTTGTTGATAATCATTTCTCTTGGCAATCTTGATTCCAGCTTCATCAAGCCAGCATTTCACACGATGTCCTCTGCATATAAGTTAAATAAGTGGGGTGACAATATACAGCCTTGACATACTCCTTTGCCAATTTTGAGCCAGTCCATTGTTCCATGTTTAGTTCTAAATGTTGCTTCTTGTCCTGCAAACAGGTTTCTCAGGAGACAGGTAAGTTGATCTGGTACTCCCATTTGTCTAAGAATTTTCCACAGTTTGTTGTGATACACACAGTCAAAGGCTTTAGCATAGTCAATGATGCAGAAGTAGATGTTTTTCTGGAATTCCTTTGCTTTTTCTATAATCCAACAGATGTTGGCAATTTGTTCTCTGGTTCCTCTGCCTTTTCTAAACCCAGCTTGTACATCTGGAAGTTCTCAGTTCATGTATTGCTAAAGCCTAGCTTGAAGGATTTTGAGCATAATTTTGTTAGCATGTGAAACGAGTGCAATTGTATGGTAATTTGAACATTCTTTGGCATTGCCTTTCTTTGGGATTGGAATGAAAACTGACCTTTTCCAGTCCTGTGGCCACTGCTGAGTTTTCCCAATTTGCTGGCATATTGAGTGCAGCACTTTAACAGCATCATCTTTTAGGATTTGAAATAGTTCACCTGGAATTCCATCACCTCCACTAGCTTTGTTCATAGAAATGCTTCCTAAGGCCCACTTGATTTCACACTCCAGGATGTCTGGTTCTAGGTGAGTGATCACACCATCATGATTATCCAGGTCATTAAGAGCTTTTTTTGTACAGTTCTTCTATGAATTCTTGCCGCTTCTGAATCTCTTCTTCTTCTGTTAGGTCCTTGCTGCTTCTGTTCTATATTGTGCCCAACTTTGCATGTTCCCTTGGTATCTTTAATTTTCTTGACAAGATCTCTAGTCTTTCCCATTCTATTGTTTTCCTCTATTCCTTTGCATCATTCACTTAAGAAGGCTTTCTTATTTCTCCTTGCTGTTCTCTGAAACTCTGCATTCAGTTGGATATATCTTTCCCTTTCTCCTTAGACTTTCACTTCTCTCCTTTTCTCAGCTATTTGTAAGGCCTCCTCAGACAACTACTTGGCCTTTTTGCATTTCTTTTTCTTGGGGATGGTTTTGGTTACCACCTGTACAGAGTTACAAACCTCCATCCATAATTCTTCAGGCACTCTCTCTACCAGATCTAGTCCCTTGCATCTATTTGTCACTTCCACTGTATAATTGTTAGGGATTTGATTTAGGTCATAGTGCTTTACCCTACTTTCTTCAATTTAAGTTGGAATTTTGCAACAAGGAGCTGATGACCTGAGCCATAGTCATCAACAGGTCTTGTTTTTGCTGACTGTATAGAGCTTTTTCACCTTCAGCTGCAAAAAATATAATCAGTCTGATTTCAGTATTGACCATCTGGTGATGTCCATGTGTAGAGTCACTGTTGTTGGAAGAGGGTGTTTGCTATGACCAGTGCGTTCTCTTGGCAAATGTTAGCCTTTGCCCTGCTTAATTCTGTACTCCAAGGCCAAACTTGCCTGTTACTCCAGGTATCTCTTGACTTGCTGCTTTTGCATTCCAGTCCCCTGTGATGAAAAGGACATCATTTTTTGGTGTTAATTCTAGGAGGTCTTGTTAGGTCTTCATTGACCTGTCCAACTTCAGCATTAGTGGTTGGGACATGGACTTGGATTTTTGTGGTGTTGAATGGTTTGCCTTGGAAATATACCCAAGTACTGCATTTCAGACTCTTGTTGACTATGAGGACTACTCCATTTCTTCTACGGGATTCTTGCCCACAGTAGTAAATATAATCGTCATTTGAATTAAGTTCGCCCATTCTCGTCCACTTTAATTCACTGATTCCTAAAATGTTGATGTTCACTCTTGCCATCTCCTGTTTGACCACATCCAACTTACCCTGACTCATGGGCCTAACATTCCAGGTTCCTATGAAATACTGTTCTTTACAGCATCTGATTTTACTTTCACCACCAGCTGTTGTTCAGTTGAGTCCCCATGGACTGCAGCATGCCAGGCTTACTCAAACTCATGTCCTTGAGTCGGTGTTGCCATCCAACCATCTCGTCCTCTGTCCACAACTGGGTGTTGTTTCTGCTGTGGCCCAGCCTCATTCTTCTGGAGCTATTTCTCTGTTCTTCCTCAGTAGCGTATTGGAGACCTACCAACCTGGGGGTGCTTATCTTTCAGTGCCATATCTTTTTGCCTTTTCATACTCTGCATGGGGCTCTCAAGGCAAGAATACTGAAGTGGTTTGCCATTCCCTTCTCCAGTGGACCACATTTTGTCAGGCCATAACTAGCCGGGACACGTGCTCTAGCCTCTCCACATAGCTGGAAGATACGCCCCATAACCTGGCTGTCCCACTGCTGGCCCTCGTTGAGTGTGCAAACCTTCATGGGCCACTGGGTGTTGGTCAGTGTGAAGCCCGGGGCTGAGGCAAAGGCCCTGCTGCAAGAGGGTCATAGAGAGGCTGGAGCAGAGGTTGGAGGATGCCCAGGAACAGAGGGCTTCCCTGGTTTTCCATTGCCTCTGGCTACCCTGGGGCCAATCCACCAAGCTTCTAATTTATCCCTTCCTACCATGTTTTCCCCCAGCAACCGCAAGTCTGCTTTCAAAGTCTGTTAGTCTGTTTCTGTGTTGCAAATGAGTTCATCTGTATCATTGTTTTTTAGACTCTACATATAAGTGATATCAAATGATATTTGTCTTTCTGTGTCTAAGTTTACTCAGTATGACAATCTCTAGGGTCCATCCACATTGCTGCAAATGGCATTATTTTGTTCTTTTTATGGCTAAGTAACATTCCATTGTATATATGTTCCATATCTTTATCCATTCCTTTGTTGATGGACATTTAGGTTGCTTCCATGTCCTGGCTAGTGTAAATAGTGCTGCAGTGAACTCTGGGGTGCATGTATCTTTTCTAATTATGGTTTTCTCCAGATATATGCCCAGGAGTGGGATTGGTGGCTCACACAGTAGCTCTATTTTTTTCTTTTTTTTAACTTTCCATATTGTTCTCTGTAGTGGTGGTACCAATTTACATTCCCACAAACGGTGCAGGAGGGTTCCCTTTTCTGTACACTTTCTTCAGCACTTATTGTTTGTAGACTTTTGATGATGACTATTCTGACAGGTGTGAGGTGATACCTCACTGTAGTTTTGATTTGCATTTCTCTGATAATTACTGATGTTGAGCATCTTTTCATGTGCTTTATGTTCACATGTATGCCTTCTTTGGAGAAATGTCTGTTAGATCTTCTGCACATTTTTGATTGGGTTGTTTTTTGATATAGAGCTGCGTGATCTGTTTGTACATTTTGGAGATTAAACAGTGTTGGTTGTTTCACTTGCAACTTACTTCTCCCATTCCGTAGGTTGTCTTTTCATTTTGTGTATAGTTTCCTTTGCCATGCAAAAGCTTTTAAGTTTAATTTGGACTCATTTGTTTATTTGTGTAGTGACTATCTCTTATAGTAGTTTTTATTTTAAGGCCTATTTTGTCTGATATGAATATTGCTACTCCAGCTTTCTTTTGATTTCCACTTGCATAGAATAGTCTTTACCATTCTCTCACTTTCAGTCTGTATGTATTTATGTCCCTAGATCTGAAGTGAGTTTCTTCAGAGTAATTATTATTAGTTACTATCAATTGCTTATTATCAATAATTATTGATATGTATGTTCTTATTGGAGAAGGAAATGGAAACCTACTCCAGTATTTGTACCTGGAGAATCCCATGGGCAGAGGAAGCTGGCAGGCTACAGTTGATGGGGTGGCAAAGAATCAGATTTGACTGAGTGACTTAGTATGCAAACACCCACATGTTTTTATTGCTGTCTGGTTAATTGCTTTGGGTTTGTTTATATAGCTCTTTTCCCCCCTTCCTCTTTTCTTGTGGTTTGATGACTGTCTTTAGTGATGTGTTGGATTGCATGTGTGTGTGTGTATCTATTGTAGATTTTTGATTGAAGTTCCCATGAGGTTTTGATATAGCATCTATGTGTATGAGATTGTTTTAACTTGCTGATCTCTTAATTTCCCATGCATTTCTAATATCCTACATTTGTACTCTTCCCTCTTCTCACAATTGCTGGTTTTGATATCATATTTGTGTGTCATTTCCTACCCTTAAGTTTGCATTTACCATGAGCTTTTTGATTAGTAATTTCTTTGTTTCTAGTTGTGGCCTTTTCTTTTCTGCCTAGAGAAGCTCCTTTAGCATTTGTTGCAAAGCCAGCTTGGTGGTGCTGAATTATCTTTGCTATTGCTTGTTGTAAAGCTTTTGATTTCTCCATTGAATCAGAATGAGAGTCTTTCTGGGTAGAGTACTCTTGCTTGTAGGTTCTTCCCTTTCACCACTTTTTTTTTCCTTTCACCACTTTAAATGTATCATGCCACTCTCTTCTTGTCTGCAGAGTTTCTGGGGAAAAATCAGCTGACAACCTTATGGGGATTCTCTTAAATATTATTTGTTGCTTTTCATAATTTTTGGTTGTCTTTTATTTTTGTCACTTTGATTAACATGTGTCTCAGCATGTTCTTCCTTGAGTTTGTCTTATATGGGACAACTCTGAACTTCGTGGACTTGAATGAGTGTGTCCTTTCTTATGACAGGAGAGTTTGGTGCCTAATCTCTTCAAATATTTTCTCAGGCCATTCTCCCTCTCTCATCTCCTTCTAGGATTCCTATAATGGGACTGTTGATGTATTTAATATCCCAGAGGTCTCTGAGACTGTTCTCATTTCTTTTTATTTTTCTTTTTTCTATTCCACAGCAGTGATTTCTACCACTCTCTTCCAGCTGACTTATTTGTTCTTCTGTCTCACTTATTCTATTGATTTCTTAGACTATTTTCATTTCAGCTATTGTATTGTTAATCTCTGTTCTTTAAATATTTTAGGCCTTTAAAAAGTGTTCCTTGTATCTTCTCAGTCTGTGCCTCCATTCATTTTCCAGGATCTTGGATCATCTTTACTATCATTATTCTGAATTCTTTTTCAGGTAGACTGCCTATTGCCAGGTCACTTAATTGTACTTCTGGCTCTTTATCTCGTTCCTCCATCTGAAACATATTTCTTTGCCATCTCATTCTGTCTTTCTGTGTTTGTGGTCTCCTTTCTGCAGATTGTAGGGCTGTAGATCTTGCTTTGTCTGTCTCCTAGCGGATGAGGCTGGTCTAAGAGGCTTGTGCAGGCTTCCTAGTGGGAGGGACTAGTTCCTGCCCACTGGTGAGTGGAGCTAGGTCTTGTCCCTCTGATAGGTGGAACCATTTCAAGAGATCTATTTACAGGTGTGTGTGATCTCAGTACAACTTTAGGCAGCCTGCCTGCTGATGAGGTTGTGTTCTCCCTCTGCTGATTGTTTGGCCTGGGGTGTCCCGGGACTACAGTCTGCAGGCTGTTGGGTGGGGCCAGGTGTTGATGCCAAAATCATGACCTCTGGGAGAGCTCACACCAATCACTATTCCCTGGCACTTCTACCACCAGTGTCCTTGCCCCCACTAGTGAGCCACAGCCAATCGCCAGATCCCCAGGAGACCCTCCCTACACTAGCCCTGCCAAGACACACAGGTAGGTCTGGCCCCGACTCCTGTGTGGTCACTGCTTTGTGCTGGGTGCCAGTATATGTGAAATCTTGTGTGCATCCTCCAAGAGTAGGGTCTCTTTCCTTCATTCCTCTGGAGCTCCTGCACGCAAGCTCTGCTGGCCTTCAATGCCAAATGCTCTGGAACTCCTCCTCCTGTTGCCAGACTCAGCCTGGAGAGCCCAACATGGGGCTCAGAACTCACTCCTATGGGAGAACCTCTGTCATATGATTATTTTCCAATTTGTGGGTTACCAATCCAGTGGGTATGGGATTTGATTATGTCACGAAAGTGCCCCTCCTACCATCTAGTTGTGACTTCTTTGGATGTTAAAATATCTTTTTTTGGTAGGTTCCAGTGTTTTTTTGTCGATGGCTGTTCAGCAGTTAGTTGGGATTTTGGTGTTTTTGTGAGAAGAAGTCCCACTCGAGTCCTACTCTGCCATCTTGTCCAGAATCGGGGGCTCTACATATGTTCTTTTTGAATATACTTCCCTGTGCTATACAGGTCCTTGCTGTTTATTTTATATAAAGTGTTGTGTATGAGTTGATCTCAAACATATATTTCCCCCTCCCCCCTTCCCCTGCAGTAATCATCATAACTTTGTTTTCTGTCTGTGAATTTCTGTGTTTTTAAAAATAACTTGTACTATTTTTCAGATTCCACACATAAATTATATCATATATTTGTCTTTCTGACTTTTTCACTTAGTATGATAATCTCTAGGTTTATCATATTGCTGCAAATGGCATTATTTTTTATGGTCAAGTAATATTCCATTGTATATATGTACCACATCTTCTTTATCCATTCATCTGTTGATGGGCATTTGGACTGCTTCCATGTCTTGGCTATTATGAACAGTGCTGCTATGAATGTAGGGGTGCATGTATTTTTTTGAATTATAATTTTATCTTTTCTGGTTATATGCCTGGGAGTGGGATTGCAGAATCATATGATAGCTCTATTTTTAGTTTTTCTTTTTTTTTTAAAGGAGCCTCCATACTGTTTTCCATACTGGCTGCACCAATCCACATTTCCACCAACAGTGTAGGAGGGTTCCCTTTTCTCTACACCCTCTCCAGCATTTGTTATTTGTAGACTTTAAAAAAAATTTAAGGGACTTCCCTGGTTGTCCAGTGGCTAAGAGTCTGAACTCCCAATGCAGGGGCCCGGGTTTAATTCCTGGTCAGGGAACTAGATCCCACATGCCATAGTGACGATCAAAGATCCTGTGTGCCGTAACTCAGGGAAGCCAAATAAATAATTTAACAATTTAAATATTTATTTGGCTGAGTCAGGTTTTAGTTGCAGCACTTGGGATCTTTAGTTTCAGTGTGTGGGATCTAGTTTCCCCACCAGGGATTGATCCTGGGCCCCTTGCATTGGGAGCGCAGAGTCTTAGCTACTGGACCACCGTGGAAGTCCCATTTGTAGACTTTTTGATGATGGTACAAATTGACACTTGAAAATGTGCTTTTAGTTCTCTTGTGTATACACCTAGGTGTGGAACTGCTGAGGCCTATGGTTAAATCCTTTAGTTTTACTTTTAAAACAGACCAGAATCTGTGTCTTCTCACCACTTCTACCATCTCAACCCTTGCCTCATCTTCTAACCGGCCTCCCTGCTTTCACCTCTGCTCCACACACCCTGTCAGCACAGCAGCCAGAATAAGCCCCTAGCATTCCTCTCCTCATTACACCCCAGGGATTCCCTCGTTCCTCTCAGTGAAGAAGTGAAAGTCCTGCTAATGGCCTGTAGGGACCCTTAACATGTGGTCTCTCTTCTGCTCTCTCTCTCTTGCGCTCTCTGCTTCAGCCTCTCTGCTATTTCTTAAACATGCTAGGTGCACACTCATCTTGGGGCCTTTATACTGGCAACTTCTCTACCTGGAATGCGCTGTCTCACTCTTCCTTTTTTCAAGTCTTGCTCAGATACTGCCTCCAATAAGGCTGACCTCAACCACTACATTTAACCCCTGCCCATTCCCACCTAATAATCCCTAGTCCCTTCCTCATACATCCCCCACTGCCAAAACTAGCCACACTTTAACATGTGTCTCATATGGCATTTATTGCATTCATTGTTTATTGTCTGTCTCCCTCACTGAGAATGTGTGCTCCACCAGGACAGGGAGTTAAAAGTCTATTTCGTTCACTGATGTCTCCCCAGGGCTGGCACAAAATAGGTGCTCAGTAAGGATTTATGAGGTGGATGAATGAACAAACACTGAACATATGTGGCAAAAGCTACCCTGACTACTGTGTGTGATAGAGGAAATACCTGTACCTGCCTGAGAAGATGCTTCTGAAAGGGTTGAATAAGGTCTGAGGGGCTTAATGCAACTTTGCTACTAAACACACAGGCCTAGAAGACCCTCCAATGAGGGAGATTCTGGGATCCGTGGTGTATCCATCAGCTTTAGGTACAGATGACTTATTGAATGACTTGGTAACTGTACTTATTAACGATAGTCCATTTAAGACTGATTAACATTAACAGTCATACATGTGTACAGGCTAAGTTGCTTTGGTCATGTCCAACTCCGTGTGATCTTACATAGGCCACCAGGCTCCTCTGTCCATGGAATTCTCCTGGCAAGAATATTGGAGTGGGTTGTCATGCCCTCCTCCAGGGGATCTTCCCAACCCAAGAACTGAATGGGAGTCTCTTATGTCTCTTGCACTGGTAGGTGGGTTCTTTACCACTAGCGCCAACTGGGAAGCCCATTTAAGAGTGATTACCATCAATAATCATAAGAGAGATGCACATAAAAACCACAGTGAAGTAGTACCTCATACTTCTCAGAATCATGGTCATCAAAAAGACAAGAAACAATAAGTGTTGGTGAGGATGTGGAGAAAAGGGAGTCCTTAAGCACTGTTGATGTCCTTAAGCAATGTTAATTGGTGTAGCCACCATGGAAAACAGTATGCTGCTGCTGCTGCTAAGTCGCTTCAGTCATTTCCGACCCTGTGTGACCCCAGAGATGGCAGCCCACCAGGCTCCACTGTCCCTGGGATTCTCCAGGCAAGAACACTGGAGTGGGTTGCCATTCCTTCTCCAATGCATGAAAGTGAAAACTGAAAGAAGTCGATTAGTCGTGTCCGACTCTTTGCAACCCCATCAACTGCAGCCTACCAGGCTCCTCTGTCCATGGGATTTTCCAGGCAAGAGTACTGGAGTAGGGTGCCATCGCCTTCTCCAGAAAACAGTATGGAGGGTCCTCAAAAATTAAAAATACAACTGCTATATGGTCTGGCAATTCTACTTCTAGGTACTTATCCAAAGAAAACACTAATTTGAAAAGACATATGTACCCCATGTTCATTGCAACATTTTATATAATAGCTAAGACATGGAACCCAAGTGTCCATGGACAGATGAATGTATGAAGACAATGTGGTATATATACATCTATAGTGGAATATTACCCAGCTATAAAAAAGAATGAAATCTTGCCATATGTGACAACACAGATGGACCTTGAGGCTATTCTTAGTAAAAGAAGTTAGCCAAAGACAAATATCCCATTTAAGAGTGATTACCATCAATAATCATAAGAGAGATGCACATAAAAACCACAGTGAAGTAGTACCTCATACTTCTCAGAATCATGGTCATCAAAAAGACAAGAAACAATAAGTGTTGGTGAGGATGTGGAGAAAAGGGAGTCCTTAAGCACTGTTGATGTCCTTAAGCAATGTTAATTGGTGTAGCCACCATGGAAAACAGTATGCTGCTGCTGCTGCTAAGTCGCTTCAGTCATTTCCGACCCTGTGTGACCCCAGAGATGGCAGCCCACCAGGCTCCACTGTCCCTGGGATTCTCCAGGCAAGAACACTGGAGTGGGTTGCCATTCCTTCTCCAATGCATGAAAGTGAAAACTGAAAGAAGTCGATTAGTCGTGTCCGACTCTTTGCAACCCCATCAACTGCAGCCTACCAGGCTCCTCTGTCCATGGGATTTTCCAGGCAAGAGTACTGGAGTAGGGTGCCATCGCCTTCTCCAGAAAACAGTATGGAGGGTCCTCAAAAATTAAAAATACAACTGCTATATGGTCTGGCAATTCTACTTCTAGGTACTTATCCAAAGAAAACACTAATTTGAAAAGACATATGTACCCCATGTTCATTGCAACATTTTATATAATAGCTAAGACATGGAACCCAAGTGTCCATGGACAGATGAATGTATGAAGACAATGTGGTATATATACATCTATAGTGGAATATTACCCAGCTATAAAAAAGAATGAAATCTTGCCATATGTGACAACACAGATGGACCTTGAGGCTATTCTTAGTAAAAGAAGTTAGCCAAAGACAAATACCATATGTTTTTACTTAAATGTGGACTCTAAAAAACAAAACAAATGAACAAATATATTAAAAAATAGAGTCACAGATACAGAGAAGAAACAGGTGGTTGACAGAGTTGAGATGAGTGGGGGAACGAGCTAAATAGATGAAGGGGATTAAGAGCTACAACTACCAGTTATAAATAGGTCACAGGGATGTAATGTACAACTCAGGGAATATGGTCGATAGCACTGTAATAACTTTGGTGCGTAATCTATAAAAATATTGAATCACTATGTTGTACACTTGAAGCTAATATAATATTATAAGTCAACTATACATCAATAAAGAAGTCATTTAAGAATACAGGTTTGAAATTGCTTTAAAAATTGTGTCAGCATCCCAGCAGAGAGAAGCCTGGCTTTAGTCCAGCAACAATCATATACCCACAGAGCATCTCTGTGCAAAGTACTAATAGATGATGAATGCCGTGCAGTGTGGATTTCTAAATTGGGTATTCCTGGTTACCCATCATGATCACCTGTCAAGACTGTTCTGCCATATCTAGGTATTATCTTACTGGTATTTGCTATCTAACTGAAAAATTGTTTTGCCTTGTATACTTAAGGAAATCCATTTAAAAAAAGAAGAGACTTTATGTCCCTACCATAAGTAGAAAGCAGACTCTCTGCAAACAGAAAATAACTGTAAAATTTAAACAAAGCAATGCAATTAAATTGGAGCATGATTTTGTTACCTGCTACCGGGGGAGTCTTAGACCTGCTCTCTCCGTTAAAAAGGGAGATTAGAAGTGTTAATGAGGTGTTAAATACACACCAGCATCAACTGGAGGCTTTCTCCTCTGCTGATTTGGGAGAATAAAAAGAGCATGGAAAGAAACTAGCTTTCCCCATTTGTGTTGCCATGTTATTTAATACTTCACCTGTACAATGTATAAAATCATCACATCTTTCACCAGGGATATGAAGGGAATCCCAAGAAAGGCAAGAGAAGAGGTCTTTGCCCTCAGCAGACTCTGCATCCTGACCTCTTCCCTGCAGGCATCTCTCCCTGGTCTCTAGGATATAAGTTAACAACACCCTGCCTTGGGGACCAGACATTTCTTCTTCTTCATTTTTTGGCCACACCATACTGCGTGCGGGATCTTAGTTCCCTGGCCAGGGATTGAACATGTGCCCCCTACAGTGGACACACAGAGTCTTAGCCATTGGACCACCTGGGAAGCCGCAAGGGACCAGACATTTTAATGGCCGCTCCAATGAACACCAAGAATTCATGTCATGTGTTTTCTTCTTTTAAAGTTTCTAACGTGGCTTGGTTTCCAAGTCTAAAGCTCTTCTGAAATGTTTATTCAAGTTGCTTGTCTCTTCCATTTCGCAGAAGGCACTTGTGGCATCATACAGACACCTCTCCTCCATTCAAAGTCATTGGTGTCCTCCAATGATAGCCTCTCTAAACAATCAATCCTTGAGGTAGGAGCTGGCGATGTGGCCCCTCCTAATAGCTCATCACTCCCCCACTGTATGTTCTTTGCAGCAAGTGCCGCTGGAGCACGTGCTCTGTGATACACACTGTCAGCACAGCGGCTTAGGTGCTAAGTGCAGACAGAGCAGAGCATAGAGTGAGGAGGAGGCTGGGCCTCTCTCCTCCCAGGGAAAGCAACCTCCATTAAGTCCACTTCAAACTTGCATGAACCTGAGGGTCTGTAAGCCCAGAGACCCCCAAGGGAGAAAGGTGGGGAGCCAACCCAAGTCATCATGGGTAACATTTCTGAGGTTTGCTTACCTCAGAATGTGGGGTTTCAGATTTGCCAGAGCAATGCCACTCAGGGCAGAGTTTGGGATCTGTTTCAAAGTAGAGCTGCAGACCCCTGGGAGCCCTGGGGAATTACATAAGGGGATAACTTCACTCCTCACCTACAGACTTCCTGCCTCGGAGTCTAGAGCTTCTTATAAAGAACAAACGCATTCCTACCATTGATAGGGCTTTGTGCAGGCCTCGGCTCTTTACATATCCTGACTCACTTGCTCCTGGCGGGGGTGGGGGTGGGTGGGGGTTGGGTGGGGGGGTGGGGGTTGGGTGGGGAGGGGGTCTATGCTGCTCGCCTCTGTGCCAGTAGAGGAAGCAGCCTCCACCAGCCTCAAGAGGTGTCTGCTACATTCAGAGAGCTGTATTTCCAAACAGGAAAGATTCTTTTGAGCACAAGAGAGGGAGAGAGAGAGAGAATTTCTATTCGTGGCGTTCCTGCTGACTACACGTTAATTCCTTCTTAAATTGTAAGCGGCAAGTTCAACCACTCTGCTCATCTTCTAAGATCCATATTACGAGTCACAAGGATGGGTTTACAGATGAGCCAGCATGTGAATAGCGGAGAATGATTTGATGTTCTCTCTTGGGGTGCATCCTTCGGAGGTCATCTCGTCTGCAGAGGGCAGGTGTGGGCTTGTGCCTGGTCTAGTGCTCTCCACCCAGGTTCTCTTCCTCTGCTTTGACTGCAGACATTAGTCCTAGGCATGGAGCTTCTCTAATAGGACCTTTTATTTTAGACTCTTTCTAGTGTTTTCTGGATTCAATTTTGTTGGACTTTGTTCAGCCTGGCTTTGATGCCTATTTATTGAGTCTCCATGAAGCACTGGAATGAGGAGTGTCATCTTGCTATTCAAAAAACTCTGCTAATTTCTTTTTTCTATTTTTACTGGTGTATAGTTGATGTATTTATTTTAAATTATACTCCAGTAAAAACATTTGGAGTATATTATAGTCCAGTAAGATCATTTTAAAATACATGAAATTCTAAAATGATTTTTATTGGAGTATAGTTGCTTTACAATGTAGTGTTAGTTTCTGCTGTGCAGCAAAGTGAACCAGCTATACGTATTTGTATATCCTCTCTTTTTTAGATTTCCTTCCCATTTAGGTCACCACCAGGCACTGACTATCTGCTAATTTCTTTTTGTCTTTTCGGGAGAACCAGGAGAGTAGCTGAGGGGGTCAGCGAGGTTGACTGTACTTTGCAAATGAATTTGTTTGGGTCTTGGTAGTTGTAGGGTATCTGTTTAGCCCACGCTGAGGACTTTCTATTTGCTTCTGGCGGTCCATCTCCAAGGTGTCCAGTGCCAAGAGGGCTCTGGGAAGTGCATTCTTGGAGGCCTTCGTCTATGCCTGAGATAGGCGTGGGCTGCCACCCCATTCCTATTGTTGTCTTCGTCTGGAGACTCTTCCTCTCTCTTCCCCACTTCATAATGGCCTCAGCTCAAATGGCCCTTCCTCTGTGAGCACCCCAAAGAACTGAGATCCTTTGTTCTCTAACTCTTAGCTGTTTCATTTATCTTCACGGCCCTTGTCATTATCTGAAACTATATATATATGTATCAGGGTGAGTCTGATGTATGAAGCAGGGCACCCAAAGCTGGTGCTCTGTGACAACTTGGAAGGATAGGGTTGGGGATGGTTCAGGATGGGGGGACACATATATTCCTATGGCCAATTCATACTGACGTATGGCAAAAACCACCACAATGTTGTAATTATCCTCCAGTTAAAATAAATGAATAAAAAAAAAGAAACTGCAGTGAGCTGGGTGGACACAAACCCTGCTAAGCCCTGGGGAAGAGAGAAAGCCCTGGCAGAGCAGCGTGGCGAGGCCTCCCGATGATGCACAGCGGGGTGGCCAGGAGGGAACTAGCTCAGCTGTAACTCCTGTGCTCCTGAGGTACCAGCTGCTTCTGTAGGGGGATGCTGGGTTCAACTTCAAAGGCTCTGGAACTTGTCAGTGAGGCCAGAAGTTGACCTTTAAGGTCATCTATTTCTGCAGCATGGGGCATTGAGGGCCACACTGTGCTCCAGGGAGCTGCTGCTTCCTTTCCTATCTTGAGGAAGGATAAGTGATCCCTGGTTATCTGAGGGTAGGGACCCTCTGGGCTTGAGGCTTCCCTGGCCCATGGCTAAAAGCTATGAGTTCCCTGGAACTTGGCGGGGGGCTTGGAATTGGGGTCCTCACTGTTATTCATCTACAGTGGATGTTCAGGTGAGATGGCTCCATATTCTTTGCTGAATATTGGTCTTTTTTCTTCCATTCATCTATCCATCTGTCCATCCATCTATCCAGATTTCCTGTTTCTCTCCCCGAAAAAAAGGGCTCTATTTTGCCATCCACTGCACCTCTAGTACTTTTATATGTTAGATGAAAATAGCTGTCAATAGGTGAATAGACAGATGGATGGATAAGGACCCTCATTTAACCAATTTCTCATTTAGCATGAAGAAGCAGATTATTTGCCTTCCTTGACTTGTCTATCCAGACCTCTCTCCAAGCTTCTTATGTCCTTTTGACCATTTTTTCTTTTTTCTGTGACTGAGCTCTGAGTGGCATGCAGGATTTAAGTTTCCCCACCAGGGATTGGACCCACGCCCCCTGCAGTGGTAGCACGGAGTCTTAGCCACTGGACCACCAGGGAAGTCTCCTGTCCTTTTTGACTGGTGCATATGTCTTTCTTCAGCCTTGAGCTCATTTCTACCACCAAGAGCCCCTTCATTCTTCAAGCCTGGTTTGAGGTGGGGCCCTTGTGGACTATGCCAAAAATTTCAAAACTGAAGTCATCTGCACATGCACTTCTTTGAGAGACGTGTTTGCCTTGTTTCCACTGCATCCCCAGTAGGCATCACTGACTCGATGGACATGAGTCTGAGTAAGCTTCAGGAGTTGGTGATGGACAGGGAAGCCTGGCGTGCTACGGTCCATGAGGTCACAGAGTCTGGCATGACTGAGCGACTGAACTCCAGAATGAAGCATGATGGTGCCTTAAAAGTGCTTGTTGAATAAATAACTGGACAAACACCTATATGGTAGCATAGACTTAATCCCATTTTCCATTATCACTGCTTATTTGTATTTGTTTCTTACCAGCCTTGTCATAAGGTTAGGAGCTGGGTCATAGTCATCTCAGTACCCACACTGTTCTGTTGCTTCACTAGTAATGGTGATGTTAATAACACAAGCAGATACCCTTTTGTGAACATCCTCTGTCTAAGTGCCAGGCACTGAACTTTATATACATAAGTTCACTTCCTTCTTACGATCACTCTGAGATGATTTTGTTAGTGCCCTTTTGCAGAAAAGGATACTGGAGATACTCAAGATACTGGACAACCAGCCTAAGGTCCTTTGACTTATAAATAAAAGAATTTGAACCAGGTATTTCTGAGATCAGGGTCTCATCCTTTCCTCCTTCATAAGGTTACTTTCCTCTTTTGAGTTAGAGAGAGCTCTTATAAAAGTTATTTCAATGGAATGGACTTGAAAATAGCCAGGACATCTTCAAACAGAGCTGCCTGGATAGCTCAGTTGGTAGAGCATGGGACTTTTAATTTCAGGGAAGATACCCTGGAGAAGGGAATGGCAACCTAGTCCAGTATTCTTGCCTGGAGAACTCCATGGATAGAGGAGCCTGGCAGGATAGAGTTCACGGCGTCCAGAGAGTCAGACACAACTGAGCAACCAACGTTTTCACGCTTTTCTTCAAATAGAGCTAAGGCCTGCTCTGTACTGTGACTGCTTGACTGCTCTCGAGCCTGTACCTGCAGTGTACACAGCCCTCCAGGATTCTTCGAGCATCAGACATAAGTCCCTGATAGTCTACCTGGACAACCACCCCACAGGGAGCCACTGCCCAACTGAAGTGGCCGGGTCCTTACCTGTCACGTAGTTCTTCAAGTCCAGCTCATTGCTGAGAGGATTGTTGCTCTTGAACATGTACAGGTTAAAGGGAGCCGGCTCCTTGCCCACATTTTTCCACATGGTGTAGTCTGGAGAGGTCCATCGTCCTGCCAGCACGTCATAATCACGCTGCGTGAAGTGGACCAGCTTGGTGAGGGGATCATAGAGTCCCCCGTGGAAGCCAATGACCATCTGGAAGTCAGGGTTGGAGTCGTAATAAATCTCCCCATAGGCAGTGTACTGCAGCTGCTTGATCATAAGACCATTGATGCTGAACACAGCCAGGGGCGTCCCCGTGTTATCTGAGGCAACATAGTACTCCTCTCCACTGCTGCTCTCCATGGCAAAGAGGTGCCCCTGGAGGTCATAGTAGAGCGAGGTTATCTCTGAGTTGGAGTGATTGTAGACATGGGTGATGCGAGTCGGGTTGTGCAGATCAGAGAGAAATACTGCAGGTGGTGGCCCAGGTTGGTCTTGTAGGAAGCCCGCCGCCCCACGCCATCATAGCGGTACTGGACGCTCCAGCCACTGGCCTTGTTATAAGCCCTTGTTAGGAGGCCCTTGGAGTTGTACTCAAAGATGTCAGCCCCTCGCTGGCACAGATAGCCATCGTCATCAATTTTGTACTGCACGTCGCCAAGCCTGGTTATTCGATCCCGGAGGTCGTAGCGCAAGGGCATGAGGCGCACACTGTTCCCAGGGTTCAGCAAGTGGAGGTTCCCATTGAGGTCATAGCTGTAGCGCCAGGTAGGGCGGTCATTGACGGCCACACTCTGGAGCTGCCCATCCCCGTCGTAGTCGTACGTGTACTTAGTGGTGTTGGCGTAGGGCCCCAGTTTCAGCTCCCTCTTGATCACCCTGCCCATGCTGTCATACTGCACCGTCATCCAGTACATGAGGGACCGGAACATCTCGTATTGGACTTCCTTGATCCGCCCGTGGGTGTCAAAGTGTTTGCTGAGGGTCATCACGGCCGTGGTGATGATCTGGTTGATGTCATAATAGATGACCCCAAACTTGCCAAAGTGCTCCACTTTGCCGGAAATCTCATCATAGCGGTAGAGGTCAACGGGAAGGGGAGTCTCACTTATGACGGGCTTGATGCTTGCGATCCGGAAGCTGTTGTCGTGATAGGTGTATTCAAACCTGGCGTTGACCATGCCTTCCTCGGAGAACCTGTAGATCTGTTTGTCCACGAGTGGGCCGATCTTTCGGTACCTGATGGTGCAGGAGAAGCCCCCGCTTTGGAGGTTGACCATTTTTAAGACGCCGGTGGTCTCGTCGTACCCGAAAGTGATGGCAGTGCTGTCGTAGACAATCTCCGACAGTTTGGAGAGTTTCCCGTACTTGTAGAATACCTGGCGTCCAGTGCCCAAAAAGGATGTCTTCAGGATGCGGCCATCATCACTGTAGTCAAAGATGACGGAAGCGTTGCTTTCAGGTGGGTTATAAGTGTTGCGGATGAGCCGATGGAGGTGTGGGTGGACATGCTGTGCCGGGCGACGCTGGGCATGGTGACGGCGTGGAGGCGCTCGGAGGAGTCGTACTCGAATATGTACTGACGCTGACTCTGGAGCAGGAGCACCATGGACTGGAGGAGGAAAGGGGAAGGGAACACGTGAGTTAGCCATTTAGGACCCAGTGCTCAAATGGACGGAATTTATTCCATGTCCCTAAATGGCAGTTCAAAAGCTGTGAAGGATGGGGAGATTTAGATCAGAGATTTGGGGTGAACTGATGTCATGGGGCATGCTACTCTAGAGGAATGTTCCCCAAACTTTAATGTACGTGTAAAATACCCAGGGATCTGGTGTAAAAGGCAAATTCTGATTATATAGTTCAGTGTGAGAGGGCAGTGGGGAGGTGGCCTGTGAATCTGCTTTGGGAACATCCCAGGTGATGCTGGTGTTGCCTGGACCATAGTCTTGAGTTGTAAGGGGTTTGAAGGACTGAGGTGAGAGGCACTGGGTCCACCTCCAGGCTCAATGACAAGACATCCTGAGACTGGTGAGAAATGACTGCTGCTGGCCTGGCAGGGGACAGGTATGATGCACATACTATGTTTGGGGGCACCCCTGACTAAGTCTCACCATGAAGCACATCCTTTATTTAGAAGCCATTGGAAAGATTAACCCAGAACCATTGATTCTCTGGGGGCAAAAAAAGACCTCCAACTTGAAGCCATGGGGAGATTCTTGCCTTCCCTGATTGACCATTCATTCTGGTATCTTCTGTCCTAATGAGAACAGTATTGAGAAGGGACCAAATAGACAAAAGCCCCTCTTACAGAGGAGGTAACAACTCTGTCTGCAAGTGACCACTGCCAGCAGGAAGCAAGAAGGGAAGAAATGGAAATGGGCTTTTGTAGAGGTGAGAGGCCCAGGCTGAGCAAACCCCTGTCTAATGATAGATGACCAAGGCAGTCTTTAAAAGTCTTGACCCCCCCGCTCCCAGAAGGGACCTCTTTTTTACTGCTGCTCCAACCTACCCTTTCTGACATGGAAACCTGAGTCTGGCACTTTCAGACACAGGGAATTATGTAGCAAGAATCTGTTGACTGCTTCAGCCAACAAGCCAAGTAGGAGGGGGCTGCTCCGTGTGCTGGAGTTTTAGGCAGAGTTCCCTACCCTGATGGCTTAATTCCAGGCATGGTAGAAATGAATCACTGCATTTCCAATTCATAAGGAATGATGAACTGTGCTGCTAGTGACATGATTCTGTCTGCTTCAACAGCACTTTTCTGGGGGAATAAAATCAGACAATCCATTCTTTTCGCCATTACCGAGTGTCTAGCAGGGTTTTTTTTTTTTTTTGCCATTGATGGTAGTAGTACTGGGCTATGAATAACATTTTCCTGGGGATTTCCTCCCTCCCAGAGGGTGGGAGTACATGGGAGCCCTGGTAGAGTCAAAGTAAAGATGTTAAAATGTCTTATGGCAAACTGTATCAGGTCAGCTTAAAAAGAGCAGCGTGAATGAGAGAGACAGCCCCAGCGGAGCAAGGGCAGTATGTCCACCCACCTTGTCAAGGTAGGAATAGCTCCACACCTTCCCGTCGGCAAACATGCGGGACACGATCCGGCCCTGCTTGTCGATGTCCGTCCTCTCGCTCATGGCCCCACGTTGAAGGCCGGCCAAGCGCCCATTGAAGAAATAGGAGACGTTCACGGCCGCCAGACCGCTGCTGGGGAGCCAGAGGAAGGGGCGGCCCACTTGGTCATAAATGATCCTTAGGGTGAACTTCCGGTGATCATCATAGATCTTCTCTGTCCGAATATTCCGGTCATAGTCAATGGACAAGAGGTTTCTTCCATGGACCTAGGAAAACACAATATGCCTGCTTTGAAAGACATCACGGGGCATGTTAGCTCAGACTGCTATGGAGGATGTGGCTGGTGTGGCCAGGGCATGTGTGTGCTTTAGAAGAAGAAATTCTCTTGAAGTTATTTAGGGAAGTGCTTCCTAAATGCCTTTACATCATAGTACACACAAGAAATGGTAATTTTTGTAGCATTCACTAGAATACAGAAACAAGGCTGCTTATGGCTGGAAATGACTGATCTGGGTACGGCCACCATGAACAGTCATATAGGTTGTACACTGCACAACTCGGGTGCCACCATGTAGACCACGTAAATGGTGAAATTACATGGCCATCCACAATAGCTCTGGGTCCCAGGGTTCTGACTGTCCTGCCTGGCCATCTTGGCAAGCAAGATAATTTGTATACTTACACACTTAAAACCCTTTTTGGCAAGTCATCAACTAATGGGTAGCTAATGATCTTTGAGAGCAGGTGCCAAGATTTGTTCCAAAATCTTAAAAGGTACCCAGGAAGGTGAGGAGAAGCTCTTCGAAATCCATGTTTTACCAAGATCTGGGAATACAAAGCCTTATTCCTACGTGAAATCCTTTAATTTCCCCACCTAGAGAAAAATCTCGCCATTGCCAAGGATGCAAGACACCAGTGGGATGATAGCAACAGGGCTGGGTAATTCCAACAAAAGGAAGAACTGATTCACTTAGATTTGAAAGGAACAATTCAGATATAATTTAATATTTATTTAGCAGTTGATCTGTTTAGAGAAGAGAGCCTCTCTCTGAAGGCAGAGCTGAGAGACTAGACTCTGGGTATGGGGACATGAGAGGGACTCTAGAGATTCAGCTAGCCTGGAGTGGATGCCTGGAATTGAAGGGAATGAGGCCAACTCAGCCCAGGCTCTTTCAACATAATTGATTGCAAATCTGCACCTCCCTGGGGTGACTGCAGAAGGCAGAGAAGGTATAAACGTACAGAAGGAAAGGATGTAAAAGATGTCTGGTACCTCCCCACCTTTTAGTAATAATTCAGTAGCACTTAACAATAATAATGGTGGTAATACTAACTTTGACACATGTTCAGAGCCAGTCTGTATAGGCATTATCTTGGGCAATTTACATCCACTGTCGGAGCTGATGCTCACAAATGAGGACACCAAGCCTCGAACAGAGGTTATACACTTGCCCAAGGTCATGCCGCAACGAAGTGGTAGGTTAGTCTGGGACTTAGGTCTTTAGACTTTGACCAGTTAACCAACCAGCTCTACTGTTTCCCACACTGTTTATATTGGATATGCACTGAGTGTCCTGAGATGTGTCAAATGACTGTAAAGCATTGCCACAGCCCTTGAAGGGTTCCACATTGCAGCTTTGGGGGGGGCACTAGGAATAACTCTAATATGACAGACACCTGTTATACTGGGGAGCAGCACTTGACTTAGGTAAAGAACTACATTTCACAGCTTTCTTGAGACTTGGGTAGGGGTAAAGTGATTTAAGTAGTGGTCGTTGGCTGGGTATGCTGGGAACCTTAAAGAAAGCAGACACAGCCAGGAAGCAAGCACCCCTTTTGTTCTTCCTCCCTCCTTTCCTTAGGTGGAATGTGGATGTGATCACTGGCGCTCCAGTATTCACTTTGTGAATATGGAGTGACTTTGAGGATGTTAAACCTCAAAGATAATGGCTCATCCAGAGAGAGTCTAGATCCCTGTCAACTTAGGTGTCTTTAAGATGACCTAGGTCATCGGTACCCACCACGAATTGCTTACCCCTGGTAGAGGGAAATGGCTACCCACTCCAAGTATTCTTGCTTGGAGAATTCCATGGACAGAGAAGCCTGGCAGACTACAGTCCATGGAGTCACAAAGAGTCAGACATGACTGAGTTACTAACACTTTCACTTTTCAGAGTCTTCTTAGACCATGAAAATAATAATGTCTATATCTTGTATAATCTCCTGTTACTTCTAATCTGTTACCAGCAGTTGAAGCTAATCTAAACTGATAAAAGTCCCTGATGCTTTGACAGAATCTGTGCTAAGTACTTTACATACTTGATTCCATTTTATTCTCACACATAGGTAAAAATTATTTTATATATGGGCATCCAAGCTCTAGGGGGTCACATAACTAGAGAAGTGCCAGGATCTGAGCCCAGGACTACCTGATTCCCCAAACCATTGCTGTTTTCATGAAATCATCCCAGAGAAAAGGGGGCAGAACATGTGAGAGGGAACATTTATCTAAAGCATGGAAAGAGAATAAAGGTGTGAGTTCTTGGGATTTTAAGGAAATCCAACTTTAAGTGAAAGAGTCATATCATCAAACCTGTAGTAACTGGAAGAATCCAGAAAAGGAGTAAGGCAGAATATTTCTGACATGTCCGAAAGTTAATGCTGTCAGAATCACTGAAGATGCTGAAGACGTGGTATTAGAGTTACCGTAACCAGAGCTAACCACAAGCTTGCGTTAGAAGGATCACTTCCTCTGGGAACAGAAATTTGGCCACACTGGGTTGCTTCATTTGGGACAAGAGCAGCAGAAGGCCACCAATCTTCTTAAGCCTATTGTCTAAGAATTTCAGTTCAAGACCTTGTGAACATTTTATTTGGCAGAATGAAACACGTGGCAACAGTGAGGAAGGATTTTCAGGATTTCCTGAGCCGCCTGTACCTACGTATTTCCGACTTCCTCAGTCATCCGTCCATCCCTTTCCTTACTGTCTTCCCGTTGTTTCTCTTCGCTAATATCACACAGCCCCCAGGGCATTTATTATTGATTAAACTTGCATCTCTGCCAGTGTCAGGCATGGTGCCTGCTCTGGAATGCAAGGAGGAACACCACCAACAAAGCAGCATGTCCTGAGAACTTTGCGATGGGCTTGGTGTGCTCTCAGCACTGCCCATGTTTTTCTTGTTTAATCCTCACAACACTCACAGGCAGGCACCATTATCCCCATACTACATGCAAGCCACAGATGGTTAAAGTACTGTGCTCATGCTTACACAGTAAGCGCTGGGGCCAGGATCCCAATCCGAGCTCACCACCTCCACCCCTAGGCTGTACCGCCGCCCCCCACACCCCCACGCCATGGGCGTGCGATTCTAAACCATCGGGGATGCTCTCTCAAAGCACGGCTGCTGCACTGACTCCACCACCGCTGAACCAGCCTCCCAGGGAATCAAAGCTGGGCGATTCTGACGAGTGCTACTGACTAAAATACTTAGTGTGCCATAAGGCTCTATCTTCAGTTACCTGGGGGGTACCAACAGGCAAATCGTATATCCATAATCTAATTGTGTGTGTATGCATGTAAGTATAGTGCTATAACATGAATTCATGGGGGATACTAACATGTAAATCGTATGTGCAAGCATGACTATCATAGTAACAACTATATTAGTATATGACGGTGTTGAGAAAGCAGAAAAAACAGAATAGTGGGCAAGCACAGAAGAGGATTCCCAAACCTCTGACTGCTACCTTTTGGGTTTACTGCTGTTACTGAAAAGCTAACGAGGCCCAGGTACACCAACCATAAAAAAGTAATAGGTGCTAATCATTCCGTTCAGTTTAGTCACTTAGTTGTGTCCGACTCTTTGCGACCCCATTAGCCATTGAAAATTCAGGGGAGGATTTTATTCCCAAATTCATTACGTTCTGGGAATGGGATTTTATTATAGAGCTAATTTGAGATTTTCCCCCATTATTGAGATAATTGGGCTTCCCTGGTGGCTCATCTGCCTGGAATGCAGGAAACCTGGGTTCAATCCCTGGGTTGGGAAGATCCCCTGGAGAAGGAAATGGCAACCCACTCCAGTATTCTTGCCTGGAAAATCCCAGGGACAGAGGAGCCTGGTGGGCTACAGTCCATGGGGTCGCAAAGAGTCAGACATGACTGAGTGTCCTCACTTCACTAAGATAACTGATATACCTCATTATATAAGTTTAATGTGTCCAGCACAGTGATTTAACTTACATATATTATGAAATGATTACCATAATAAATTAGGTTAAATCCATCATCTCATATAGATACAAAAAAAGGGAAAAGTCTTAGAATTTATTCTCTTCACACCTTTCTTTAAAATCAGTGATTTTTATGTTTTTTTTTTAAAGGTAAGATCAAATTGACATACAGTATTCTATTAGTTTCAGGTATTGTATGTACTGTGAAACAATCAGCTCAGTAAGTCTAGTTAACATTGGTCACTGTACACAGTTGTGAAATACTGTTTCTTCTGATGAGGATTTCTAAGATTCACACTTCAGTTCAGTTTAGTCGCTCAGTCATGTCCGACTCTTTGCGACCCCATGAATTGCAGCACTCCAGGCCTCCCTGTCCATCACTGACTCCTGTTTACTCAAACTCATGTCCATCGAGTCGGTGATGCCATCCAGCCATCTCATCCTCTGTTGTCCCCTTCTCCTCCTGCCCTCAATCCCTCCCAGCATCAGGGTCTTTTCCAGTGAGTCAGTTCTTTGCATGAGGTGGCCAAAGTATTAGAGTTTCAGCTTCAGCATCATTCCTTCCAATAAACGCTCAGGACTGATCTCCTTTAGAATGGATTGGTTGGATATCCTTACAGTCCAAGGGACTCTCAAGAGTTAGCAACTTTCAAATATGCATAAACACCATGCTGTACAACTTATTTAAATCGAAGTTTGAATCTTTTGACTCCCTTTCCTCATTTTAATCACCCCAACCCCTTGCCACTGTCAACCACCAATCCGTTCTCAGTAACTATAATCTTTTTTTTTTTAAGATTCCATATATAAGTGAGATCATACAGTATTTGTCTTTTCCTGTCTGACTTATTTCACTTCACATAATGCCTTCAAGGTTCATCCATATCAGTAATGGCAATATTTCATTCCTTGTTTTTTGGCAGGGTCAGAATAATTTTCCTGTGTGTGTGTGTGTATATGTATCACATCTTCTGCATTCATCCTTGATGGACACTTAGGTTGCTTCGATGTCTTGGTTTGTTGTGAATATGCTGCAGTGAATGCTGGGGTGCCTATTTTGTTCACTTTGTGTTTTCATTTTATTCATATATATCTCCAGCAGTGGGATTGCTGGGTCATATGGCAGCTCTATTTTTAACTTCTTTGTTTTCGAGGAAGCGCGATACTGTTTCCACAGTGCATCAGTTTGCACTCCTACCAACAGTGCATCAGTTTCCCTTTTCTCTACAACCTCACCAACATTCCTTGTCGTTTTGATAACAGCCGTTCTAATAGGTGTGAGGTATTAATATCTCATTATGGTTTTGATTTGAACATCCCTAATTATCAATGATGTTGACCACCTTTCCAGGTGCCTACTGGCCATCTATATGTCTTCTTTGGAAAAATGTCTATATAAATCCTATTTTTCAGTAGAAGTGTGTTTTTTTTTTTTTTTGCTATTGAGTTGTATGAGTTCTTTGTGTGTTTGGATATTAAGCCATTAATAGATATATGATTCATAAATGTTAAAAAATGTTAAAATAAAAAGGTTGTCTTTTCATTTTGTGGATGGTTTCCTTTGCTGTGTGCAAGCTTTTTAGTTTGATGTAGTCCCACCTTTGATTTTTGCTTTTATTGCCTTTGCTTAGGTGGCAAATCCAAAAACTCATCCTTAAGATGAATGTCAAAAAGCTTACTGCCTATGTTTTTTCCTCAGCTTTACAGCTTTAGGCCTTATGTTCAAGTTTTTAATCCACTTGAGTTAATTCCTGTGAGTAGTACAAATAGTGCTCCAGTTCTGTTCTTTTGCATGTGACTATCAAGTTTCCCCAACACCATTTGTTAAAGAGAGTGTCCTTTCTCTGTTGTATATTTTGGCTCTTTGTTGTCAATTAATTGATCATATATGTACAGTTTATTTTTGGTCTCTCAATTCTGTTCCATTGGTCTATGTGTCTGTGTTTATTGCAATATTGTTTTGATGACTATAGCTTTGCAATAGAGTTTCAAATCAAGGATTGTGATGTTGCCAGCTTTTTTCTTCCATCCTAAGATTGCTTTGGCTATTTGGATATTTGTGGTTCCATATCAGTTTTAGGAACGTCTGTTCTATTTATGTGAAAAATGTCATTGGGCTTTGGTTAGGGATTGTATTAAATCTGTAAGTTGCTTTTGATATTAAGGGCATTTTTCTCCTAATCCATGAGCACAGATAATCCCTTTTTCAATTTCTTTCACTACTGTCTTACAGTTTTTAGTGTACAGGTATTTCACCTCCTTGGCTAAATTTATTCCTAGGTATTTTGTTCATTTTGATGGAATTGTAAATGTGATTGATTTCTTAACTCCTAATAGTTTGTTATTAGTATATAGAAATGTAGCAGATTTCTGTATACTGATTTTGTATCCTGCAACTTTACTGAATTTTATTCTGCAGTTTTTTGGTGACGTCTTTAGGGTGTTTATGTGTGCATGTTCATGATTTTGGCAAATAGTGACAGTTTTACTTCTTTTTCCCATTGGATGCCTTTATTTTTTCTTACTTAATTGCTATCTAGGATTTTCAATTCTATGGTGAATAAAAGTGGCAAGAATGGGCATACTTGTTCCTGTTCTTAGAGGAAGAGTTTTCAGCCTTTTACCATTGAGTATGATGTTCAGTTCAGTTCGGTTGCTCAGTCCTGTCCGACTCCTTGGGATACTATGGACTGCATCACGCAGACTTCCCTGTCCATCACCAACTCCTGGAGCTTGCTCAAACTCATGTCCATTGAGTCTGTGATTCGATCCAACCATCTGTCATCCCCTTCTCCTCCTGTCTTCAATTTTTCCCAACATCAGAGTCTTTTCCAATGAGTCAGTTCTTCACATCAGGTGGCCAAAGTATTGGAGTTTCAGCTTTAGCATCAGTCCTTCCAATGAATATTTAGGACTGATTTCCGCTAGGATGGACTGGTTGGATCTCCTTGCAGTCCAAGGGACTCTCAAGAGTTTTCTCCAGTACCACGGTTCAAAAGCCTCAATTCTTTGGCACTCAGCTTTCTTTATGGTCCAACTCTTGCATCCACACGTGACTACTAGAAAAACCACAGCTCTGACTATATGGACCTTTGTCAGCAAAGTAGTGTCTCTGCTTTTTAATGTGCTGTCTAGGTTGGTCCTAACATGGAGTATGATGTTAGAAATGGGCTTATCACACATGGCCTTTATTATATTGAGATGCATTCCCTTTATACTCTGTTGAGAGGTTCTTTTAATTGTAAAAGGATGTTGAATTTGTCAAAAGCTTTTCTGCATCTATTGAGATGATTTTTATCCTTTATTTTGTTAGTGTGGTATATCACATTGATTTATGGATTTGGAACCATCTTTGCATTCTTGGAATAAATTTCATTTGATCCTGTATTATGATCTTTTTCATGTATTGTTGAACTCAATTGGCTAATATTTTCCTGATATTTGCAGCTCTGTCCATCAGGGATATTGACCTATAATTTTATTTCTGGTAGTGTCCTTGTCTGATTTTTGTATTAGGGTAATGCTGGTCTTGTTAAATGAGTTTGGAAACATCCCTTCATTTTAATTTCTTTTGGGAAGAATTTGAGAAGGATTGGTATAAATTCTTTGAATGTTAAGTAGAATTCAAAAGTGAAGCCATGTGATCCTGGATTTCTGTTTGGTGGGATGTTTTTGATACTGATTCAGTCTTACTACTAGTAATTGATCTGTTCAGATGTTTTATTTATCATTCAGTTGTAAGCTCTGTGTTTATAGAAATGCATCCTTCTTCCATATTGTCCATTCATTGGTATATAACGTTCACAGTAGTCTCTATTATCTTTTCATTTTTGTAGTATTGGTTATAATTTCTTCTCTTTCATTGCAGATTTTGAGTCCTCTCTTTTTTTGCTAAGTCTAGCTAAAGGTTTGTCAATCTGGTTTGCCTTTTTAAAGAATTAGCTCTTGGATTCATTGAATTTTTGATATTGTCTATTTCAGTTCAGTCGCTCAGTCATGTCTGACTCTTTGCGACCCCATGAATCGCAGCATGCCAGGCCTCCCTGTTCATTACCATCTCTCGGAGTTCACTCAGACTCACGTCCATCGAGTCCGTGATGCCATCCAGCCATCTCATCCTCTGTTGTCCCCTTCTCCTCCTGCCCCCAATCCCTCCCAGCATCACAGTCGTTTCCGATGAATCAACTCTTCGCATGAGATGGCCAAAGTACTGGAGTTTCAGCTTTAGTGTCATTCCTTCCAAAGAAACCCCAGGGCTGATTCATTCAGAATGGACTGGTTGGATCTCCTTGCAGTCTAAGGGACTCTCAAGAGTCTTATCCAACACCACAGTTCAAAAGCATCAATTCTTCAGTGCTCAGTCTTCTTCACAGTCCAACTCTCACGTCCATACATAACCACAGGAAAAACCATAGCCTCGACTAGACAGACCTTAGTCAGCAAAGTAATTTCTCTGCTTTTGAATATACTATCTAGGTTGGTTGTAACTTTTCTTCCAAGGAGTAAGCGTCTTCTAATTTCGTGGATGCAGTCACCATCTGCAGTGATTTTGGAGCCCCTCAAAATAAAGTCTGACACTGTTTCCACTGTTTCCCCATCTATTTCCCATGAAGTGAGGGGACCGGATGCCATGATCTTAGTTCTCTGAATACTGAACTTTAAGCCAACTTTTTTGCTTTCCTCTTTCACTTTCATCAAGAGGCTTTTTAGTTCCTCTTCACTTTCTGCCATAAGGATGGTGTCATCTGCATATCTGAGATTATTGATATTTCTCCCAGCAATCTTGATTCCAGCTTGTGCTTCTTCCAGTCCAGCGTTTCTCATGATGTACTCTGCATAGAAGTTAAATAAGCAGGGTGACAATATACAGCCTTGATGTACTCCTTTTCCTATTTGGAACCAGTCTGTTGTTCCATGTCCAGTTCTAACTGTTGCTTCCTGACCTGCATACAGATGGTCTATTTAGTTTCTATTTAATTTACTTTCTCTCTAATCTTTATTATTCCTTCTTCTAACTGTGGGCTTCATTTGTTGTTCTTATAGTTCCTTGAGGTGTAACATGAGGTTGTCTGCTCATGATATTTCCTGTTTGTTCAGGTAGATATTTATTGCTATGAACTTCCCTTTTAGAATTGCTTTTTATGTATTCCTTAAGTTTTGGTATGTTGTATTTCCATTTTCATTTGTCTCAAGGTATTTTTTTCTTTTTCTTTTGATTTCTGTGACGCATTTATCTATTGTTTTGTTCAGTCACTTAATCATGTTTGCCTTTTGCAACCCCATGGACTGCCGATAATAGCAAGTTTGTTTGTCCTTCACTATCTGCTGGAGTTAGCTCAGGCTTATGTCCACTGAGTCAACGATACCAGCCAACCATCTCATCCTCTGTTGCCTCCTTGTTCTCTTGGCCTCAGTCTTCCCAGCATCAGGGTCTTTTTCAGTGAGTTGGCTCTTTACATCAGGTGGCCAAAGTATTGGAGCTTCAGCTTCAGCATCAGTCCTTCCAATGAATATTCAGGGTTGATGTTCTTTAGGACTGACTGGCTTGATCTCCCTGCTGTCCAAGGGACTCTCAAGAGCCTTTTCCAGCACCACAGTTCAAAAGTATCAATTCTTCAGAACTCAGCCTTCTTTATGGTCCAGCTCTCACATGGACCTGTACATGACAAATGGAAAAACTGGAGTTTTGACTAGATAGACCTTTGATGGCAAAGTGATGTCTCTGCTTTTTAATACACTGTCTGGGTTTGTCATAGCTTTTCTTCTAAGGAGCAAACATCTTTTAATTTCACGACTGCTGTCACCATCTGCAGTGATTTTGGAGTCTGAGAAAATAAATCTGCTACTGTTTCCATTTCCTCCCCATCTATTTGCCATGAAGTGATGGGCCCGATATCACCATCTTATATTTTGAATGCTGGGTTATAAGCCAGCTTTTTCGCTCTCCTCTTTCACTTTCATCAAGAGTCTCTTTAGTTTCTGTTCACTGTCTGCTATTAGAGTGGTATCATCTGCATATCTGAGGTTATTGATATTTCTCCTGGAAGTGTTAATTCCAGCTGAAGCTTCATCAAGCCCAATATTTCACATGATGTACTCTGCACAGAAGTTAAATAAGCAGGGTGACAATATATAGCCTTGATGTTTGCTGTTCCATGTCCAGTTCTAACTGTTGCTTCTTGACTTGTATACATGTTTCTCAGGAGGCAGGTAATGCAGTCTGTCCTCAGGCCAAACTATGGTAGAGGTAATGGTCATCTCCTCCAAGAGGACTTATGCCAGCACACCCTGCCTCCCAGGACCGTTGCTATCAGTGCTCCTGACCCCGTGGCAGGCCACTGCTGACTCCCAAACACTCACAGGCAAGTCTCGCTCAGTCTTTTGTGGGGTCACTGCTCCTTTCTCCTGGATCCTGGTGCACACAAAGTTTTGTTTGTGCCCTCCAAGAGATTCTGTTTCCACAGTCCAGTGACAGATCTGTAACCAAATCCCAATGACCTTCTAAGTCAGATTCCCTGGAGTTTCTCAGCCCCTTTGTCAGATCCCCAGGTTGGGAAGTCTGTTGTGGGGCCTAGAATGTTTGCAACAGTATGAGAACTTCTTTGGTGTAATTGATTGATCTGTAACATGTTGTTTAATTTCCACGTATTTGTGAATATTCTAGTTTTCTTTTGTAATTGACTTCCAGTTTCATACCACTGTGATCAGAAAGGATGCTTGAAATGATTTCAGTCTTATACATTTGTTAAGACTTATTTTGTGGCCTAACATATCTGTCCTGGGGAATGTTCCATGTGCACTTGAGAACAATGTGTATTACATTGTATTACATTGTTTTTGGATGGAATGCTCTAGTATATCTGTTAAGTTTATCTGGCTAAATTTATTGCTTAAGGCCACTGTTTCCTTACTGATTTTCTGTCTGGACAATCTACGTATTGATGTAAGTGGGATATTATCTCCTACTATTACTATATTTCTATATATTTCTCTTTAGATATGTTAATATTTGCTTTATAAACTTAGGTGCTCTTATAGTGGGTACGTAAATATTTGTGAACACTATATCCTCTTGCTGAATATACCTTCTTGTCATTATGTAACGCCTTTCTTTAACAAGTTTCCCATACCATACAACGGTGTTAAATTATGGTCATAATGGCCATTACTCATAGCACTTACTTGTCTTAAAACTGGAAGTACATTTTAACCACCTTCCTCCAATTCTACTTCCCTCATCTCTGCCTCTGATAACCAAAAATCTGATCTGTTTTTTACAATGAGTTTGGGGTTGTTTGTTTTACATATTTTAATTGTAAGTAAAATCACGTGGCATTTATCTTTTCTGACTTATGTCACTTCGTACAATGCCCATAAGGTTCATCCATGTTGTTGTTCCTGGCAGGATTTCTTCATTTTTATGACTGAATGATATTCTGTTGTCTGTCTGTCTCCGTCTACCTACCTATGTACAGCTTCTTTATATATTTACTTTCAGTGGACACTTAGGATATTTCCATATCTGGGCTGTTATAAATAATGCTGTTTGTGAACATGGGAATACAGATAGCTCTTTGGCATAGTGGTTTTTTCCTTCAGACACCCTCCTAAAAGTATAATTGCTGGATTGTATAGCAGTTCTATTTTTGCCTTTTTGAGGAACCTCCATACTGTTTTCCATAGTGTCTGTGCCAATCTGCAATCCCAGTAGAGTAAGAGTTCCCTTTTTTGCACATCTTGGTACCTTTATTATCTCTTCTCTTTTGAGGATGGCCGTTCCAGTAAGAGTAAGATGACATCTCATTGTGTTTGTGATTAATGGCATCCCACTCCAGTACTCTTGCCTGGAAAATCCCATGGACAGAGGAGCATGGTAGGCTCCTACAGTCCATGGGGTCGCAAAGAGCTGGACACGACTGAGAGACTTCACTCACTCAGTGATCAGTGATGTTGAGCATCTGGTTGAGATGTTGAGCACACCTGTTTGCCATCTATATATTTTCTTTGTAAAAAATGTCTATTCAGGTCCTTTGCCCATTTTTAATTGGATTTTCGCCATTGAATTGTATGAGTTCTTTACATATTTTAGATGTTAACCCTTTATCAGATATATGTATGTGTGTGCTCAGTTGCTCAGGTATGTCCAACTCTTTGCAACCCCATGGACTGCAGTCTGCCAGGTTCCTTTATACATGACATTTTCCAAGCAAGAATACTGGAACAGGTTGCTATTTCCTACTCTGGGGGATCTTTCCAACCCAGGGATCAAACCTGCGTCTCTTGTGCCTCCTGCATTGGCAGGCGGATTCTTTACCACTGTGCCACCTGGGAAGCCCTATCAGATGTATAGTTTACAAATACTTTTTTTCCCCCATTTTATAGTTATTCCACTTTGATGGGTGTGTTTTTTTTTTTTTTTTTTTTTTTGCTGTGCAGAGCTTTATAGTTGATGTGTTCTCACATGTTTATTTTTGATTTTGTTGATTATGCTTTAGGTGTCATACCAAAAAAATCATTATCAAGACCCATGTCAAGGATTTTTTTCCTCTAGAAGTTTTATAATTCCAAGTGTTAACATTTAAGTTATTAATGCATTTCAAGTTAATATTTGTGAGCGGTTAAGGGGCCTAGTTTCATTCTTTTACACATGAATATCCAATTTTCACAGTACAATTTATGGAAGAGACTTTCTTTTCTCCATCAAGTATTCTTGGCTCCTTGTTAAATACAGTTGACCACATAAGCCTAAATTTATTTCTAGGCTCTAAATTCTATTTTGTTGGTCTGTTTGTCTATTTTTATGCCAGTATCATACATTTTGATGACTATAGCTTAATACTGTAGCTTGAAACCAGGAAGTGTGATATTTTTGTTTTGTTCTTATTTCTTAGGATTTCTTTGGTCATCAGGGTCTTTTGTGGTTCCATACAAAATTTAGGAGTGTTTTTCTACTTCTGTAAAAAATGCCATTGGAATTTTAATAGGAATTGCATTGAATCTGTAGATGGCTTTTGTTAGTATTAACATTTTAGTGATCTTAATTCTTCCAAATCATGAACATGAGATATGTTTCATTTATTTGTATCTTCTTTGATCAGTGTTTTATTTTTTAAAGCATAAATATTTTACCTCCTTAGTAAGTTTATTCCTAAGTGTTGTATTGTTTTTGATGCTATTGCAAATAGTATCATTTTCTTAATTTCTTTTTCAGATAATTCATTGTGAGTGTACTGCAACACTACTGATCTTTTTATGTTAAATTTTTATCCCAAACTTTTCTCACATTTGTTGATTAGAGCTAGCAGTTTCCTGGTATTTAGGATTTTCTATGTATAACATCATGTCATCTGCAAATAGAGACAGTTTTATTTCTTCCTTTTTCAATTCTGGTACTTAAAAAAATTTTTTTTTCTTGCCTAATTGCTCTGGCTAGATCTTCCCAAATTATATTGAATAGGAGTGGTAAGAGTGGGCACCCTTGTTTTGATCCTGATCTTAGGGGGAAACGTCTCAACCTTTTACCATTGTGATGTAGCGGTGGACTTGTTACATATGGCCTTTATTATGTTGAGGTATGCTCTATCTCGGAGAAGGCAATGGCAACCCACTCCAGTACTCTTGCCTGGCAAATCCCATGGATGGAGGAACCTGGTAGGCTGCAGTCCATGGGGTTGCTAAGAGTTGGACATAACTGAAAGACTTCATTTTCACTTTTCACTTTCATGCATTGAAGAAGGAAGTGGCAACCCACTCCAGTGTTCTTGCCTGGAAAATCCCAGGGACGGGGGAGCCTGGTAGGCTGCTGTCTCTGGGGTCATACAGAGTTGGACACGACTGAAGCAATTTAGCAGCAGCATGCTCTATCTATACTTAATATGTTAAGAGTTTTTTATTATGGACAGGTGTTGAATTTTGCCAGATGCTTTTCCTGCATATATTGACATGATCATATGAATTTTTTCATTCATTCTATTAATGTGATCTATCACACTGATTATTTTGCAAATTTAGAGTCATCCCTGTATCCCAGGAACAAATCTCAGTTGATCCTGTGAATGATCCTTTTAATGTGCTCCTGCATTTGATTTGCTAGTATTTCATTGGGAATTTTCACATCTATTTTCATCAGGGACATGGTCTGTAGTTTTCTGGTAGTGTCCTTTTCTGTTTTGGTTCAGGGAAACCCTGGTCTTGTAAAATAAGCTTGGGGGAGTGTTCTCTCCTCGTAGATTTTCTGGAAGGGTCTGAGAAGGACTGGTATTAATTCTTAAAATGTTTAGGTAAATTCACCAGTGAAGCCATCCGATCCCAAGTTTTTCTTCATTTGGCAATTTTTGATTACCAATTTTCTTCTTACTAGTAACTGGTCTGTTCAGATTTTCTGTTTCTTCCTAATGCAGTCTTGCTAACTTCCATAAGAAATTTTCCATTTCTTTAGGCTATTCAGTTATGTTGTTCTTCATTTATAATTTTGTTCATTTGGATCCCCTCTCTTTTTTCCTTGGCTGGTGTACCTAAGGGTTTGTCAGTTGTATTGATCTGCTCGAAGAATCAACTGTGAGTTTGTTTTATGTACTTTATATTTCCTCTTCTCTATATCTGCTCTTTATTGTTCCTTTCCTACTGGTAACTTTGGGTTCCATTTGTTCTTTTTCTAGCTACATATACACGTTATCTGTTTGTTTTCAAATTCTTTCCCCATGTAGGTTATTACAGAATCTTGAGAAGAGTTCCCTGAGCTGTATAGTAGGTCCTTGTTGTTGGGCCCTGTTGTAGGACCTACCTTTGCTGTACAGTAGGTTATCTAACTTTAGATATAGTGGTGTGTGTGTATCAATTCCAGACTCCAAATTTGTCACCTACATTTCACCTTTGGTAACCATAAGCTTGTTTTCTAAGACTGTGAACTTATTTGTAAACAAGTTCATTTGTATAATTTTGTTAGATTCCACATATAGGCAATATTATATGATATTTTTCTTTGTCTGACATTTCAGTTAGTATGATAATCTCCAGGCTCTTACACGTTGCAGCAAATGGCATTATTTTGTTCTTTTAAGTGACTGAGTGATATTCTGTTATATATATGTACCACATCTTCTTTATCCATTCCTCCTCTGTCAATGGACATTTAGGGTGTTTCCATGCCTTGACTTTTGTAAACAGTGTTGCAGTGAATACTAGGGTGGCATATATCCTTTTGAACCGTGGTTTTCTCTAGATATATGCCCAGGAGTGGGATTGCTGGCTCATATGGTAGTTCTGTTTTTAGTTTTTAAAAGGAATCTCTACACTTTTCTCCATAGAGATGGTACTAATTTACATTCCCACTAACAGTGTGGGAGGGTTCCCTTTTCTCCACACTCTTTTCAGTATTTATTGTTTCATCCCCCTCTAGTACTCTTGCCTGGAAAATCCCATGGACAGAGGAGCGTGGTAGGCTGCAGTCCATGGGGTTGTGAAGAGTTGGACACGACTGAGTGACTTCACTTTCACACATTGGAGAAGGAAATGGCAACCCACTGCAGTGTTCTTGCCTGGAGAATCCTAGGGACAGCGGAGCCTGGTGGGCTGCCATCTATGGGGTCACACAGAGTCGGACACGACTGAAGTGACTTAGCAGCAGCAGCAGACTTTTTGATGATGATCATTCTCACTGGTATGAGGTGTCTTAATTTGCATTTCCCTAGTAATTAGTCAGAGGATGAGATGGCTGGATGGCATCACTGACTCAATGGATGTGAGTCTGAGTGAACTCCGGGAGTTGGTGATGGACAGGGAGGCCTGGCGTGCTGCCATTCATGGGGTCACAGAGTCGGACACGACTGAGCGACTGAACTGAATAATTAGTCATTCTGAGCATCATTTCCTGTGCTTCTTGGCTATGTTTATGTATTTTTTGGAGAAATGTCTATTTAGGTCTTCTGTCCATTTATTTTTTATTTTTTGATTTTGAGCCACATGAACTATTTGTAGATTTTGCATATTAATTCCTTGTCTGTCACATTGTTTGCAAACATTTTCTTCTGTTGTATGGGTTGTCTTTTTGTTTTGCTTATGGTTTCCCTTGCTGTGCAAAAGCTTTTGAGTTTAATTAGGTCCCATTTATTTTTGTTTTTATTTCCGTTACTCTAGGAGACAGATTGAAGAAGATATTGCTCTAATGTATGTTAAAGTGTGTTCTATCTATGTCTTCCTTTAAGAGTTTTATAGTGTCCAGTCTTATATTTAGGTCTTTGATTCATTTTTAATTTCTTTCCTTGTATGGTGTTAAAGAATGTTCTAATTTAATTTTTTTCGTATGTAGCTCTTCAGTTTTCCTAGCACCATTTATTGAAGAGACTGTCTTTTCTTCATTGCGTAGTCTTGTCTCTTTTATCAATAGATTAATTGACCACAGGTGCATGGATTTACTGCTGAGTTTTCTATCCTGTTCCATTGAGCTGTATTTTTGTCCTTCTGCCAGCACAATATTCTTTTGGTGACTGTAGCTTTGAAATATAGTCTGAAGTCAGAGAGTGTGACTCCTCCAGCTCTATGTTTCTTTCTCAAGATTACTTTGGCTACTTGAGGTCTTTTGCACCTCCATACACATTTTAAGAATTTTGTATAATTAGTCATTCTGAGCATCATTTCCTGTGCTTCTTGGCTATGTTTATGTATTTTTTGGAGAAATGTCTATTTAGGTCTTCTGTCCATTTATTTTTTATTTTTTGATTTTGAGCCACATGAACTATTTGTAGATTTTGCATATTAATTCCTTGTCTGTCACATTGTTTGCAAACATTTTCTTCTGTTGTATGGGTTGTCTTTTTGTTTTGCTTATGGTTTCCCTTGCTGTGCAAAAGCTTTTGAGTTTAATTAGGTCCCATTTATTTTTGTTTTTATTTCCGTTACTCTAGGAGACAGATTGAAGAAGATATTGCTCTAATGTATGTTAAAGTGTGTTCTATCTATGTCTTCCTTTAAGAGTTTTATAGTGTCCAGTCTTATATTTAGGTCTTTGATTCATTTTTAATTTCTTTCCTTGTATGGTGTTAAAGAATGTTCTAATTTAATTTTTTTCGTATGTAGCTCTTCAGTTTTCCTAGCACCATTTATTGAAGAGACTGTCTTTTCTTCATTGCGTAGTCTTGTCTCTTTTATCAATAGATTAATTGACCACAGGTGCATGGATTTACTGCTGAGTTTTCTATCCTGTTCCATTGAGCTGTATTTTTGTCCTTCTGCCAGCACAATATTCTTTTGGTGACTGTAGCTTTGAAATATAGTCTGAAGTCAGAGAGTGTGACTCCTCCAGCTCTATGTTTCTTTCTCAAGATTACTTTGGCTACTTGAGGTCTTTTGCACCTCCATACACATTTTAAGAATTTTGAACTAGTTCTGTGAAAAATGCCATTGGTAATTTGATAGGGATTGCATTGACCCTGTAGATTGCCTTGGGTAGTATAGTCATTTTGACAATATTGATTCTTCCAATCCGAGAACATGGTATATCTTTCCATCTGTTTGTGTCATCTTTGATTTCTTTCATCAGTGTCTTACAGTTTTCAGAATAGAAGTATTTTGCCTCCTTATGTAGATTTTTTCTAGGTTTTTATTCTTTTTGATATGATAAATTGTTTCTCTTTCTGATCTTTGTTAATGTATAGAAATGCAACAGATTACTGTGTATTAATTTTGTGTCCTGCAACTTTGCCGAATCCACTGATGAGCTCCAGTACTTTTCTGGTGGCAACTTTAAGATTTTCTATGTATAGTATCATGTCATCTACAAACAGTGACAGTTTTACTTGATGAGCAAATGCCAGTCTCCAGGAGAGCGCACATCAATGAGTGCTCCCCAGAACTACTGCTGCCAAGTGTCTTTGTCCCTGCAGTGAGCCAAAGCCTCCCCCTTTCTTTGCAGAAGGCCCTCCAATACCAGCAGGTAGGTATTCTGTGACCAGGCTTCCATGAGTGAGGTCACTGCTTTTTTCCCTGGGTCCTGGCACACACTCACTCCTGTGGGAGAACCTCTGCAATATAATTATTTTCTAGTCGGTGGGTCATCTACCAGGTGAGTGGACTTCCTTGGTTGCTCGGACAGTAAAGAATCTGCCTGCAATGCAGAAGACTTGGGTTCAATTCCTGGGTTGGGAAGATCTCCCGCAGAAGGGAATGACAACCCATTCCAGTATTCTTGCCTGGAGAATCCTATGGACAAAGGACCCTGATGGGCTACAGTCCATAGGGTCAGAGAGAGTCAGACATGACTGAGTGAACAACACTTTCACTTTGTATTTTACCAGGTGGGTATGGACTTGACTTTAGTGATTGCATCCTCCTACCATCTTCTTGTGGCTTCTTTGGTTTTGCATACAGGATATCTTTTTTTGGTAGGCTCCAGCATTTTTTTGAGGATGGTGGTTCAGCAGCTAGTTGCATTTTTGGTGTTTTCATAGGAAGAAGTGGGCTCATGTCTTCCCACTCTGTCTACTTTGTCTCCACCTCCAGACTGTTTCTTTAGGAGCTTTCTTGCTTCCTAGTCTAGGTGTTGATGTGAATTTCTTGCTTCCTAGTCTAGGTGTTGTTGATGTGAACTTCTGTCTTAGAACTGCTTTTGCTGCATCCCATAAGGTTTGGTATATTGTATTTCCATTTTCATTTGACTCAAGATTCTTTCAGATTTCCTCTTTAGTTTCTCTTTGATCCACTGGTTGTTCAGGATTGTGTTTTTAAATTTCCATGTATTTGTAAATTTTCTAGTTCTCCTCCTATTATTGATTTTTAGTTTCATACTATCTGGTCAGAGATGATACATGCTATTTTAGTCTTTCTGAATTTGTTATGTCTTGTTTGGTGCCCCAACATATGGTTTACGTTAGAAAATGTTCCATGTGCACATGAAGACTGTGTATTCTGCTGCCGTCACACAGCATGCTTGGTGTTGGTGTGTCTGTAGGTCTATTATGTCTATGGTGTTGTTCAAATCTGATGTTTTCTTATTAATTTTGTGTCTGAATGACACATCCATTGTTGAAAGTGGGATAGTAAGATTCCCCACTATTACTGTATTGCTGCTTATTTCTCCTTTTAGTTCAGTTTTAGTTTGATATATTTAGATGTTCCAGTGTTTGGTATATAAATATTTATAATTGTATTTTCTTTAATGAATTGACCTCTTTATTAGTATATAATGACCTTCTTTGATGTTGTTTTAAACCGTTTTTAAAGTCTTTTGTTTTGATATAAGTACTGCTGCTGTTGCTAAGTTGCTTCAGTCATGTCTGACTCCATGCGACCCCAGAGACTACAGCCCACCAAGCTCCTCCGTCCCTGGGATTCTCCAGGCAAGAACACTGGAATCAGTTGCCATTTCCTTCTCGAAGGCAGGAAAGTGAAAAGTGAAAGGGAAGTCGCTCAGTCGTGTTTGTCTCTTAGCGACCCCATGGACTGCAGCCCGCCAGGCTCCTCTGTCCATGGGATTTTCCAGGCAAGAGTACTGGAGTACTGACATAAGTACAGCTACCCCTTTTTTGGGGGGGATTATTTTTTGTTGTACTATCTTTTCCCACTTCTTCACTCTCAGTCTATACATGCCTTTAAGGCTAAAGTGAGTTTCATATAAGGCAGCATATTGTTGGATTTTTTAAAAATCAGCCATTCTATGTCTTTTAATTCAATGTTTATGTTTAAAGTGATTATTGATAGGTAAGAATTTAATACTGCAGTTTTTTTCATTTTCTGATCTTTGATAGATGCATTGTTCATTTTTTTTCATAATGTGCTATCTTTTTTGGGTGTGTTTTGATGTCTTTGAGCACGAGTGATCTTTGACGTCTTTATCATGTTCTTTGTGTAATTACTACAGGTGTTTCTATTGTGGTTACCACTAGGCTTACATAAAATATCTTAAAATTACAATGTTCTATTTTAATCTGATAAAAAGCTTCAATATAATTCCAATATTTATACTTTAACTTTTCCTATTTTAGTTTCTGGTGTTATGGTTTACATATTTTTAAGATTACATACCTAATAACAGATTAGTTATGATTATTTCTACTATGTTATCTTTTTAACTTATAACTAGAGTTGTACGTGAATTACATTACACTCTTACCATATTACATAATCTAACTTTGACTATACCTTTATCACTAAAAGTAAGTTTTACTTTCTTCATTTTTACAATGCTAGTGAGTGTCCTTTTATGTCTACTCAAAGAACTCCCTTTATCACTTTTGTAAGGCAGGTCTACCACACAATTGCACTCATCTCACACGCTAGTAATGTAATGCTCAAAATTCTCCAAGCCAGGCTTCAACAATACGTGAACCGTGCACTTCCTGATATTCAAGCTGATTTTAGAAAAGGCAGAGGAATCAGAGATCAAATTGCCAACATCTGCTGGATCGTGGAAAAAGCAAGAGAGTTCCAGAAAAACATCTATTTCGGCTTTATTGACTATGCCAAAGCCTTTGACTGTGTAGATCACAATAAACTGTGGAAAATTCTTCAAGAGATGGGAATACCAGACCACCTGACCTGCCTCTTGAGAAATCTGTATGCAGGTCAGGAAGCAACAGTTAGAATTGGACATGGAACAACAGACTGTTTCCAAATAGGAAAAGGAGTACGTCAAGGCTGTATATTGTCACCCTGCTTATTTAACTTCTATGCAGAGTACATCATGAGAAACGCTGGACTGGAAGAAACACAAGCTGGAATCAAGATTGCTGGGAGAAATATCAATAACCTCAGATACTCAGATGACACCACCCTTATGGCAGAAAGTGAAGAGGAATTAAAAAGCCTCTTGATGAAAGTGAAAGAGAGTGAAAAAGTTGGCTTAAAGCTCAACATTCAGAAAACGAAGATCATGGCATCCGGTCCCATCACTTCATGGCAAATAGATGGGGAAACAGTGGAAACAGTGTCAGACTTTATTTTTTGGGCTCCAAAAACACTGCAGATGGTGACTGCAGCCATGAAATTAGAAGACGCTTTCTCCTTGGAAGAAAAGTTATGACCAACCTAGATAGCATATTCAAAAGCAGAGACATTACTTTGCCGACTAAGGTCCGTCTAGTCAAGCCTATGGTTTTTCCTGTGGTCATGTATGGATGTGAGAGTTGGACTATGAAGAAGGCTGAGTGCTGAAGAATTGATGCTTTTGAACTGTGGTGTTACAGAAGACTCTTGAGAGTCCCTTGGACTGCAAGGTGATCCAAGCAGTCCATTCTGAATGAATCAGCCCTGGGATTTCTTTGGAAGAAATGATGCTAAAGCTGAAACTCTAGTACTTTGGCCACCTCATGAGAAGAGTCGACTCCTGGGAAAATACTCTGATGCTGAGAAGGATTGTGGGCAGGAGGAGAAGGGGACGACAGAGGATGAGATGGCTGCATGGCATCACAGACTCGATAAACGTCAGTCTGAGTGAACTACGGGAGTTGGTGATGGACAGGGAGGCCTGGCAGGCTACAATTCATGGGGTCACAAAGAGTCGGACACGACTGAGCAACTGAACTGAACGGAAGGCAGGTCTAGTGGTGACGAACACCTTGTTTTTGTTTGTTCAGAGTCTTTATCCTTCTTTCATTTCTGAAGGACAGTTTTGCTGGGTATAGAGTTTTTGGTTTAAAGTTTTTCCTTTCAAGATTTTAAATATATCATCCCATTTCTCCTAGCCTGAAGTTTCTGGTGAGAAACCTGTTGATAGTCTCTTTTAGGTTCTTTTGTAAGGGATGTCTTTTTTTTTTTGATCCTGCTGCTCCCAACTTTATCTTTCACTTCTGACATTTTTTTTTCTTCTTTTAAAAGAAAAAAAAATCTTTTTCTTAAAATTTAAAATTTCTTTCTTTTTCTGTTACGAATTTGTGTGGCGTGTTGACTTTCAATAGATTACAGCAAGGGAGCTGCTCTGCTACCTATGAAATCCCGACCCAGAAGCAGGTCGTCTACGAATGATTTAGCACCAGGTTCCTCACGAACATGCAGTGTGTGATGGGTGAGGGGGCGGCCACTTTTCCCTCCACGCCCCATGTCCCATAATGAAGGGCTCTCCACACTGACCCTGGTTCTGACACCATGGTGGGGGACCACCTTTTGAAGATTTTAATTGTGTCTCAGTGTAACCCTATTTGGGTTCAAGCTATTTGGTGTCCTTTGGGCCTAATTGATCTGGATGTCCATTTCCCTTTTTTTTGATTTATAAAAATTTCAGCCATTATTGCTTTCAATATACTTTCTGTTCTTTTCTCTTTGTCTTCAGGAATTTCTGTAATGCAAATATTCTTTTTGCAGGAGCTGGGATGGGGTGGATAAGTGCAAAGCCTTTCATCACTGTTTTTGTTTTCTTTTTGTTCCTCTGGATAATTTCAGCTGCCTTATCATCTGGTTGCTGATTTTTCTTCTATGTTGATTCTGCTTTTGAAGTGCTTTATTGACTTCTTCAGTTTAGTTATTGAATTTTTTTAGCTCTAGAATTTTTTTCATGGTTTCTATTTTTGCTCAACTTGTATTCAATAGTTGTTCTCATTTGTGTGTTCTTGCAGTTCACTAGCAGAGAAGGCAATGGCACCCCACTCCAGTACTCTTGCCTGGAAAATCCATGGACGGAGGAGCCTGGTAGGCTGCAGTCCATGGGGTCGCTAAGAGTCAGACACGACTGAGCAACTTCAGTTTCACTTTTCTCTTTCATGCACTGGCGAAGGAAATGGCAATCCACTCCAGTATTCCTGTCTGGAGCCCAGGGATGGTGGAGCCTGGTGGGCTGCCGTCTATGCCGTCACACAGAGTCGGACACGACTGAAGCAACTTGGCAACAGAAGTTCATCAGAGTTCTTTAAGAGGACTATTCTGAATTTCTTGGCTGACAGCTCACAGATCTTCATGTAAGTGGGGTCAGTTATTGATGCTCTCTTAGTTTCTTTGGTGGTGTCATATTTCTCTGGTTTTTCATTCCTCATGGTAGTGTCTGTGCACCGAAGTAAGTGGTCTCTCTTCTAGACTTTATAGGTTTGCTTTGGTTGAGAAAATTCTTCACCAGTTAGCTCAGTTTTGGTTTCTGGATCTATCTACTGATAAAGTCTTTGAGCAGGTAGGGCTTGATATTAGGGTCTGTTTTTGAGTAAGGTAACTGCCTGAGGCCAGGGGTGAGAGGGTGTGCTGTATGTAGACTGTGAACAGTTGGATAGGACTCTTGTCTCAGTTTCCTGCCTAAGGGAGGGTGTAGGACAGGCCCTGCAGTTGCCTAGGTTCTCTGGTCAGGCTTTTTAGACCATTGGGCCAGGTTACTGTGCTCAGCAGTAGGTAGCGTACTTGTCCTAGTTGGGCAGCAGAATGGAATCCAAGGGCGGTGTGGCTTTTTGTCGTGGGATTTGAATTTGGGAAGCGTATATACTGAATTCCCTGTCCAGATGGGCTACTGGCTTTGCTCTGCAGATGGGAAAAGCCACGGAGTGTTCTGTTCCAGCGCCACTGTCAGCAGGGCTCTGCTTAGTTTCCTTGGTCGGGTGGGCTGAAGCCTGTAGTCGGCAATGAGTGGGGCTACACATTAGTTTCCCCGCTTGGGCACAGTGGGAGAACTAGCTCCAAGGTTTGTAACGCTATTCGTTTGTGGTCTTGATCCAAACCAACTCTTGCCCCAAGCTCCCTGATCAAATAGGGCCACTGGCTCTGCTCTACAGACCTCAGCTCAGCCTTCCCACCTCTCTGCTTGAGACTGCTGTGCGGTCCATTCTCTATGTGTTCCTGGCAGTGACCCTGGCCATTCTGGATGGGAGCCACACTGAGCAGCTGGCAGGCCTGTGATCTGCTCCCCTGCCTGGATGCTGTGTGTGTTGGGGCGTCTACTTCAGGCACCTCCCACATTTTCTGAAGAGGTTTTTCTGGTTTGCAGGAGCTGAGAGCTCCACTTAGCAGCAATGGGACTGTGGATGAACTGTCCCTGTCTGGGCACAGCAGGGGAAGCGTCCATGCCTGACACAGACTGTGCTCTGGGGGCCATCAGCTCTGCCTGCCTGCCTCCTGGCTTGAGCGCTGTTGGGCTTCCATGCCTTGGAGAGGGAGGTAGGCAGATCAGGCTCCACTCCTCATCTGAGGACCTGACTTGCACCCAGGTGAGTTCCCTGGTCAGACTTGGTTGTGCAGCTGAGCAAAGCTGCTGGACGGGATCAGTGCCTGGGTGCTGCAGGCAGGCTCCTGTTCTGCTGCGCTCTTGAGTGTGGGTTGTTGCAGGCCCCTCCCCGTTTCCCCCATCACGTATGATTCCCAGTGGTTGAGCCCTGCAGCTTCCCTTGCAGGCCTGGTGGGACAGTACAGGTGTAGTGGCTCTCACAAAGCAAGTCGCATTGCTGGGGTGGGGGCGGGGGTCCCTGAATGTCGCCCATGAGCTTGCTTTGTCCACTAGTGGAGCTGTGCAGCGGCGGGGAGGGGCAGTGCGGTCCGTGGGCAGCGGCGCCCCTTACCCTTCTGATGTGTCTGTCTGTCCCTCTGTGGTGCGTGTGTTGGGGGGTGCCTCAGCCTCACCCTGTGTTGCAGAATGCGCTCAGTGGTGCCTTGTTAGTTGCTGTGCTTGTAAGGGCAGAGCAGTCAGGAATGACCTGCATTCCCACCTTGGTGATACTGCTGAGTTTAACTTTGGAAATGTGTAATTTCTACAAAAACATCCAATCCTTCTAATAATTAAGTGTGATAAATTCACTGGAAGCAGGCCAAGGAGTCTGGGCCAGCCACATCATCTAATCAAACATCTTGAATTGTGAGGGTCCCTTTGCTAAAGAGGAGGTACCTGGGCTGTGGGGGTCGAAACTGTGCAGAGTCTGACAGGCGTGCTCAGCTCGTCGTGGGCACCTGCCCCGCCTCATCTTCAGAGTGTGCAGGAGTTTTCACTTAGCCACACCGCTCTCTTTTTCTGAATTAAATTACCCATCTAACAATATTTAAATTAACCTTGAGGCTTCCTGGAGAACATAAAAGTTATTTTGAATTATTTTCACTGCCAGGATCAGCATAATTCCCTTCTCAGCCAGCTCGGTAGGTATTCAGTGATTGAGAAACCAATTTTTAAATTAATACAATTTTGTGTTTCCAAGGAAGCCATTATTTTTAATTATCGGGCATTTTCCTCAGCCTGGCTTCCCCAGTTAATAAAACTCAGCTACTTAGCATGGTTTTTATTTTTGCAGAGGGCAGACTTTGGGAAGTAGTTTCCCCATGTGGAATCTCCCTCCAGAATGTTTTGATCTCACCAAGCACACGCCTGTCACAGGGAGGCTCGTAAAAAACCCCGAGAAAAGGAAACGCTGTCGTCAAAATGGCCCTGCTGGGCCCATAACGGATGACTCTGACTTAGCTTGAGGGGCAGCATGGGGAGCCGGTGAATCAAGAAACTGCAAAGACGAAATTAACACTGAGCTGGGTCTCCTCCCGGAAGTGGCACTGAAGCACAGGAGGAGAAACCTCAGTTAGACTTAGAGCAGAACCTGCTCTTCTGCTTTAAGTCTGGGAAACCCTGAAAAGATTCGTGAGGGAGGAGGGGGAGAGTCTCCTTGTCTGGCAGCATCGAAAAGCAGAACTCCCTGCTTGGAGAGTTGAGCTGTTCACCCACCCAGAGGAGAAGCCTGGCCTGGATGACATCTTCATTTCCTTTCTAGGTCAGTCCTTTAGGATTTAAAAAGCAGCTCTCCCCAGCTCCCATACAACATGACTCTGTGCCATGTTGGGATCAGGGCTGAGGAGATAGAACAACTTGCTATCAATTTAATATTAGCTTAAATAATGCATAATTAGAAGGTTAAGCCTCTGCAAACACATTAAATAATGTATTCCCCAAGCAAACATGATTTGGTGATGATGTGCTATTTTGGATGGTGGTGGGGTGGAAAGGTGGAAGAGACCCGGGTCTGAGTTGCATTGTTGATATGGATCGTTTTTGTCATTACAAAGTAGAACCTTCCCTAGTCATGCCTTGGTTTCCTTATCTGTCATGGCCCGTGAACTTCTGGTGGGTAGAGGCTTTAGCTTAAGTTTCTCAGGGTCTCTGTTAGTTTGGAAAGTGCCTGGTGCTCGACAAGCATTTGTAAGCAAGGGGACTGAATTAGACTGAGTTTAAACATGTTAGATCTAAGGCTCTAACATAAAAAACCGAGACAAGAAAATGTGAGCAGGACACTTGTGACCTCCAAATATCTGAAAGGCTGTCTTCATTCTGAACAGTGATCGTCATTCTGGGAAGAACCCTCGAGTGCTGGAATGAACACAGATTGGAGGGAGTGGATTTTCAGGATGTCAATTTAAAGTCACATCCATTCATTGAGCATTTACTGAGCACCTACTGTGTATGCTTGTTGATGTGATCCATACTTAAAATAGAGCAGAACAGTTAGGGCCCCTGCCCTTGTGAACTTACAGGTCAGAGGAAGATAAAGACACACAAACCAACAGTGGAAAACGTGTGCGTGGCTATGAGAGTAAACAGAGGAAGGCACTGTGGAATGGAGAGGGGACACAGAATAGCTGCCCAGAGAAAGTGCTGCCTCGGCACTCGGTGGGGGTGGGGTCCCAAAGTATGAGAGTTCAACAGGTGAGGGCAGGAGGTGGGTTAGGGAGAATATCCCGGATGGGGTGGTCAGGAAGTGAAAGCTTGGGTGGTTAGCAGGGGCCCTGCCCAGGTGTCAGAGAACTTCACTTTTGATGCTTTGGGTATCCTGGTGGAGGCAGGTGGTCTCTGGAGAGGCATGTGGCAGAGGGGAAAGTGTCTGATGTGGAGGCTCAGCCTAGATGACCCGAATGGGGCTTGTACTTGTCATCCTTCAACCTGAACTTCTGGATGTCAAGCATGTTGTACGTCTCTTTAGCCTCTAAGAAAAAAGAAAGATGGTGCAGCCTATGGCTGAATGCTCCTTTGCATTCAACAGTGGGTACGTCTGGTGAGGACTTCTATATTTCTATAGTCACTAAGTCATGTCCAACTCTTTTGTGACCCCTATAGACTGTAGTCCACCCGGCTCCTCTGTCCATGGGATTTCCCAGTCAAGAATACGCAGGTTGCCATTTCCTCCTCCAGGGGACCTTTCCGACTCAGGGATCAAACTCGCATCTCCTGCTTGGCAGGTGGATTCCTTAGCACTGAGTCACTTAGGAAGCCCTTTCAAGATCCTTACCAGAAGAATAAGGTCCCAATCCCTTGACCTCACCACCCCCAGCTAATTTGCTCTAACCCTTCTGCCTCATCTTCTGCTCAGATTACAAGCAACAGCCTTTTCTGCATCAGGGCCTTTGGATGTGCTACTAGCTCAGCCCAGAAGGCTTTCTTCCCATTCTATTACTGGAAAGTTCCTACTCTTCATTCATTTTCTTACCCCAAAGGCCATTTTCTTTGTGTGGCCTTAACCTCAATCAGATATGCCTTATTATTTCAACCATGTTCCCTCACAGCATCCATCACCATTTCTTTACATTATTTGTAGTTAATTTGATTACTACCTGTTTTCCCCTTGCTACAGTATAAGCTCCAGGAGGATATTTTTACTTTTCTATCACAGCGATCAAAATAGCAAGTAATCCAAAAGTAATGCTTGTTTGGGGGATATATTATTCAATATATTTGCACAGGTTTACCCTTCTAATTATGTATTATTTAAGCTAATGTTAAATTTGTAGCAAGTTCTGTCTGTACAAGCTCTGCTCAGAATTGAGTGTTTCGTCTGTTCACTAATATATCCTCAGTGCCTAATACAGTGCCAGGAACATAATAGGTGCTTAGGGGGGAAAAAAATTGGTTGGTGCAAAGTGAACACACTGGGGCAGAAAGGGCTGATTAAAGTCAGGCTTTTGTGATGACAGTGTAGGTTAGCAGACCTACCAGAGTGGGATCCACACGGAACTGAGTTCACGTGTGTGTGTTCACAGGCACACACGCACATCTGCCTCCCACCTTGTTCCTGTGTCACTGTCATTTGCCACCAAAGTAAAAGTAACACAAGCCAACGTGTAATTGCAATGTCATACTAATTATACAGAAACCAAAACAAAATTACTAACTCCCACTCCTTCTGGGAATACTAATAACACTAATACCAATATCATGATGGAAGATTATCTTGGCAGCAATTTTCCTTTTGTTCTGCTACCTACACATGTAGCTGTTTCGTGCTTTTGCAGTCTCTGTGTAAATCATAATCAGGAGGAGATATCCTAGAGGGTGGTTATATGCCTTCCTTATCAGAGAGAATCATGCAGTAAGCCTGTCTTAGCAAAGAGCAGAAGTTTTAAATCTTAACAGGAGGAGTTGGTTTCAGTGCTGTCTTCCAAAAGTATAGAAACAAGTCTTGCTGGAGGGGAGGAGCATTAAAGCATGAACAAGTCCTCAGGACCAGAAGTTTGTTTTATGATTAGGCTTTGGAAGGATGGACAGTGAAGACTAGATCGGGGGTGTGTAAGTTTGAGTGTGATGTAACCATCTCTTCCTCCTTTGGGAGCAGCGCCCCCTTTCTGAGGTTTCCCCATGTAGACGTTTTTACTGAGCCATCCGTCACACGGTTCACGTGACCCAGCCACGCACAGACCCCGCCCCTCCTGGAACAGTGGGACTCGCCCAGGGCTGTGACTGCCATTCCATCTGTGGCAGGCCCTTCAGAGGGCTTCGAAGGGATTTTGGTTTTTAATTCTGTAAGAGATCCCTTTCTCTTCCCTCTGGGTCACTAAGCTGAGCTAATAGCCCCCTGGAGTCATCTTTAGCCAAGCCTGCCTGACCTCCCCAGTGTGAAGAGGTCACCAGTTGAAGGTAGGGGTAAATGAGCCTAAGTATCAGGGGAAACACTGATAAGAGATGGAAGTGGGGGGGCGTCCAGGAGAAAGATGTCAACCTGACGATGTCATTTGAGCTGGTGAAGTCACTGGTGGGGAGAAGCAAGGCCATGCACAACACATGCCCTTTTTAACAGCTCATTTGAGTATACGTCCTGTGTCTTGCAGTGGAAAGATTCCTGACAGAGGCATTTATGGACTATGCACATTCCACGGAGGAGCCTTTTAAGGGGGCGTGGCCATATCTTCATCACCCACTGCCTGAATGCCCATCAGATGGTACCTGTCATCAGGGATACAGCCGTGAGATGGTCCTCATGCCCAGAGAGCTTACAGGTACCTTGATGTAATAACTTCATGAGAAGGTCAGAGGAAACAGGGAAGAGTGGTGGGTGGTGAGGGCTGGAGGCGGGAGGAGAGAGATTCCTGGAGCAATCCTTGGGAGGTGGAAGGAAAAGTCTTCTCCACTTTGAATCTAGGCAGCAACAACTGCTTGGGATTTTGCCCAAGTAGAAGAGCCATAAAGCTTTTGGTGGAAGGGAATGGCCATGGTCCATCCAGCCACCATCTTACACTTCAGCCTTTAGGTAAGGGCTGCTGGTGCACCGCTCCCCTGAGAGATGCCCTTGGCTAGAATGCTGGAAGAAGGGGGTACCTAGGTGGGTTAGACTTTCACTGGGGACCGTTCTGGGGGCTCTGGTGAACTCCAGGGATGCTCAGAGCCTTTGGCCCTCACTGTTCAGCTGGCTAGACTCTGAGGAGTGGGCCAGCCCCTGGGAAAGGTAGGCTGTTTGCGTCAATGCAAACAGATCCACAGGGGTGGGGAGCAATGATGGAAGGGTACTGGTTCAGTGGTAGCACCTGAAAGCTCATTCAGTTTCTTCCCCCTCCACAAGGCAGGGCTGGGGCTGCCAGAATCACACATCTCTGTCTCGGGGTTCAGGTCCCAGCCTCTGTCCCACAACAGAGCCTGGCAGGCTAGTCCTTGAAGTCTGGAGGACTCCTTGGCTTCCCAGTCTACCTGATCGCAGAAAAGGCCCCTTAAAGGTGAGCCTGATATAGCCACCCTGCTAGCTGCCAAATCCCATTAATTGTGTGTGCTAAGTAGCGTTCAGGTCTCCCTCTGTCTTCTCTGCTAGGGATTTTGTTTCTTGTTTGAATTACCCCTTCCTCCTATCCTGTCCCCATCTGATTTATCTTCCTCTGTACCCAAGGAAGCCTGTCGTGTTAGTCTTTCTAACACGACAAATCCCAACACGTCACTCTGCCAACCAAACCCTGGAGCAGCACCCCCACCCTAGCAAAATATGCCCTTCATTCCCTTCCCATCCTAACCCTGACCAATTCACTGTCTCACAGTATAACACAGACTTTTCTCTCCAGCCACACTGAGTTTCCTGAAATGCCATTCCTTTTTTTGAGGTGGCAGTGGGGGGCGGGTGGAAACCTCTTTGCCTTTTCACAAGCGACACTTTGATCACCCCTTGCTGATAATCTTTGCCTGGCTAATTCCTCCTGCTCTGTAGAACTGATTCCAACTCTTCTGTGAAGCATCTCTCAGCCCGGAGCTGGAGGGCAGGGACCCTGCTACGTGGTCACCAAATCGCCTTTCATTTTCTTCTCAGGCTTGCAGAAAGACACCATTTCCTAGGCTTCCTTGCAGTTAAGTTGAAGTCGTCCCACTGTGCTCTCACCAGGAGGAAGGGCAGTGATGCCTGCCACATCTAGCCATGTTCATTAAGCCCCCAATTTCAGGGCTTATCTGTGCCCATTTGTTAACCGACCACAGCTCATCCTCCCCCGGCTATAGAGGGACGTTCCCCCTTCTTGACATCCTGGCCTCGTTGACAGCCCACATCATGTGACTCACGCACGCTACTCCACCTTCCTCCTCTACCTTCTCCCAACGGCTCCCCAGCAATTTCCAGGAGCTGCTTTTATTTCATTCACTAAACAATTTATGAATTGAATTAAAATAAATGAGATGCAAATAAATTCCAGGCTTTCTCCCTCATTTTCAAATTACATTTTCAGTCCACTCAACCTGTTATAATCTCATAGTGATTTTCATTTAAGAGAGCTAAATGGATATGTGATTATTGTTACAGGAACTAACACCAGACAATTAAATGTTGAGGTGTTGATAGATAAAGCTGTGTTTCGATTTGCATAAACATGATGCCAGCAAATCTAACCCTGGCAGAAATTCAGTTATAAGACTTGCGTGCCTAACTTCTGCTAATTATCACGAGTACCATTATTACGACTTTTAATATTCGGAGTTGGGATTATGGCCATTTTATTTGAGGGCTGCATTTATCTTTATTTCAAAAACTCAGTCAAAATGCACCACTGACTTATCAGAGAAAAGGCACGATTACTATTCCTAATCAACTTCTACGGTGCAGTGTATCAAAAATCAATTATACAGCCCCGAAATCCAGTCATTAAGGATTTAGTTACTAATCTCATTTCATTTTTGTCTTTAGGAAGATACTGCAGCTTGCAACTCTACAGATACCAGCAGAGGAAGAAAAACATGGGCGACTGCTGATAACCTAATGTGGAGAATTAAATTCCAACTAAACAAAGGTAGAATCTTAACATGGAGTGGCCTGGTTCTCCAGGGAGTCACCTGGGCTGGCTGGATTTCAAGCCAATAACACAGTAGAAGTTATGACCCAGGTTTGTTTGTGGGTGAGCCTTCTGAGCTCAGGAATTGCAAAGCATTTGTTAAACCCTGCAGCATCGCATTGTTTACCATCTTCCTGGTGAGTATCTCAATCCACAGTGATTTTTTATCTGTGAGTTGGCTTACTATCCATTGCTCACCTGCTGACTGTAAGCCGGCAGGGATCTTGTGCTGTGTAGCTCCAGTGTGTACCACAGTGCCTCGCTCCTCGTTAGGTGTTCAATACATAGGTGCTGAATTTGACAAAGACTGAGATGCCAAAGATGTTCCCAGTGAGCATGAAGGTAAGAACCTGTCTCTCTTAATGCCGTGTAAATGACCAGAGCAGGACCTAGGCTATCTGGGTGACTGTGGATGGAATCAGGAGTTGTGAAGCCTATTGGCTAAGAATCCTAGCATGTGAGACAGAGAGAGAGAACTGGGGCTGAGTTCTGGCCTTGGCATTTTCAAACCATTGTACCCTTGAATTGGTTACTTAGCTTCCCAGAGCCCATGTTTTCTCATCTGAAAAATGGAAATACTACCTATCCCCATTGGAAAGTAAGATAATGTATGCAAAGCATTTAATGTGTTTGCATCATAAAAGTCCTCCATGAATGTTATATATTGGTTTTAAAAGCTGTAACTTGTGGTGAGTTACCTAGTCTGCAGAAGCTAGAGTTGGTTAAAACTTCTTGCTGCAGTTTGCTTGTTACTTCCTCTTAGGAAGCCTTCCCTGATGCCTGCAGGGTGGATGAGAGTTCCTCCTCTGTGATCCCACCAAGCCCTGGATGCTCCTCCAGCTTCTTGCTCAACCCACTGGATTATCCTGAGTTCATCTGTTCTACCAGACTGTCAACTCCTTGAGCCTAGAGAGTGTGTTATAAAACTTATTTAGCAAAGCACACAGTAGGGCATGGGCACCAGCTCATTTGTTAAGTCAGCCAAACAGTGAAAGTTGACAGAGAAAATGGCAAGTGTGAAAAGAACACCAAAGGGAATCTCTACTTTCAGCTGAAGGTAAATCCCCACCTTTTCCATCCTAGAAAACGCAGAGTATTTTCCCTGAGTCCACGTGGGATGTGACTCACGTGTCTCTTCCAGGGAAGATAGGAGCCACGGAGGCTTGGGAGACGGCCTCAGCTCCTTAGGAAAGGGGGTGTACCCTGCCACTTTGTGGGACAAGTTGGATGGGATGACTTACCCGGAGCTTCCTGCCAAAGATGGTAACTTTGCCTTTAATCTGTTCCTTTCTTAGGCGCCACTCAATGGAGTTGAGGCCATTCTCCATGGGCAGGGAGATATTGCAGCGCCCGATGGTGGGGGTGATGGTGCCTGCGAGCACGTGGGGCTCGCTGTGGAAGCTCACGCCCATCCCGTTGGCATACATCACCCGCAGGGTCCCGTTGTTGCAGAGCTGGTAGCTGTTCCGCACTTGATCTGGAGAAATGGAAGTAGGGGCAGGGAGAGGGAAATAAATTATCCATGCTACTAGTCACGAGAGAACAGAACCCCTATTTTTGTAGGTTTCCATGGTGCTTTGCAGCTGTCAGTCTAAGGCTGCCTTCAATTAGCACACGTGCAACGTTAAGGTGAGTAGCAGAGATGCTACTGATCCGTGGAAAGAAAAACATTATTAATATGTGGCATTCTAGAAATAATTATGCTGTGATATTTTTCTTCTACTCACTGAAGACTATTAATAGTACATTTAAAGACGTATCTTGCCTACACAATTTGTGTCAATCAAATGACTGATCTTTAACATATATATTTTAGCTGAAATGGAAAAAAAAATGAAAACGGACTTAATGTTATTTCCTTTCCCCTACCATCTAACCTGAGCCTGATGGTTTACCACGGGTCAGATCCACTGCAAATCAAGTCTAGGATTCTTCAAGAAGCAGCAGCCTTCCTGTCCCTCATCTCTTTGTTGCTGACTCTACCGTGATGCCACCTCCACACCAGACAAATCTGAGGAGCCTCAAATAGTGAGAGAGAGACTGAGCCAGTGGGTGCTGATAACATGTATTTATCTGCCCAAATGGAATCTACACGTGTCCATCAGACTTCTGACCTTTTCCCTTATCGAAAAGTTCCAGGTAGGAAATGTGAGTCTGAGACTCTTCTTATGGATAAGTTACTTCCTGATTATTTGGACAGAGGAGTCCAGCTGGGCTGGCCTCCAAGATGCTAACTTTGGGGGTAGCAAGCAAGTGGGGACCTGTCACTCTTGCGACTGCAGCCATCGTGCAGAAAGACAAAAATCTACACCATTAATCATCTGGCAGAGTAGAAATAGAGTCATGGAAACAGGCTCTGTCGTGGGATAATAGTCCAGAAATGTCATCATTTATCTGCCACAAGGACACTGTTATCCTCTGACAACAGGCTAGCCCACCGACAGTCTATCTTAATTAAAAGAAAAATTAATCTGCACAATTCCTTTTCTTGCCAGGGCCCATGCTTGTCCTGAAGTGTGTGTCATGTTGAACAGAAGAGTAACTACAAGCTGGTCAGAGGCCTTTTCGGTCTGGGCAAGAGACTGCTAAAGGGCTCTGTGACTTGAGGACAACGAACTCATCACACAAATGTTTGGTAGAGAGAATGGGACTAAAGCCACCTTGGAGGAGGTAGCTCTGTTTGTTGGGTGAGTAGGGAGTGCTGGTGATGGAGAAGTGGGAACGGAAAGGGACATTCTCCTGCATCTGATTAAGTCCTTTTCTATAAGGTAGATGTCTTATAGAGTTAGTTTGCTATGGGCTAAAACTGCAGCCTGAGGGGTGCAAGGGAGCCTTCCCAGGCTTGGTAACTCACACCTGCCTCTGGCCTTGGCTGCGTCTGAGGGCGAGGGTGTGGGTAAGATGGTGATGAGTGAGGGACCCACCTTGTACCACTGTGTAGGAGGCCTCCACCGAGGACAGGTTGGTAATGACGGTGACATCGTCATCACGGTTGGAGTTCTCAATGTCAATGGTGATGGACTTCTCCATTTCCCGGTGTAGGCTGGTCACCACCCCCGTGGGACGTGTCACGTTGGTGAGGCGGCCCTCATGGTCATAGCTGGAGAAGAGATACACTGGTGAGAAGCAGTTCCTGGGGCTGAAGGCTTCCTCAAAACTGAGGACCCCACAAGGGATAGACTGATGGGGCTAGAAAAGGGCAGAGGGGGAGGGTGGGGTGGCCGAGTGGTGCAGCACGCCCACCTGCCCTGGGAAACGGTTATGCTTGCTACTACCCACCCATTTACCTACAACACACTCAGTGAAAGCCCTTCACCCCAGGCAAGGGGTACTTACACTTTCCCAAGTCAGTGAGAACAGCTACTTTATGCTCTTTAACTTGGGCTTCACAAAGTAAAGGACTAACGAATGAACAAGAAAATCCAAACAGACCAATAAGGACTAAGGAGACTGACCCGTGAATCAAAACCCTCCCACCAAACAGAAGTCCAGGATCACTCGTCTGGCTTCCTGGTGGGTTCTACTGAATATGCAAAGAAGAATTAATACCAGTCCTTTCAAACTCTTCCAGAAAATAAACAGGAGGGAACACTCCACAGTCATTTTATAAGGCTGGCATTACCCTGATACCAAAGCCATACATGGACACTGGAGAAAAGAAGATTGCAATTCAGTGTCTCTAGACATAAATGCAAGCATCCTCAACAGAATATTAGCAAATCAAATTCAGCAGCACAGTAAGAGGCCCAGACACCATGATCAAGTGGGAGTTATTCTAGGGAATGCAAAGATGGTTCACATCAGCAAATCATTCGATGCGAAATACCACATTATCATCTCAATAGATGCAGAAAAACACTGACAAAATTGACAAGAAAACCTTCAACAAAGTGGATATAGAGGAAACATAACATGAAAAGCCCACAGCTAACATCAGACACAGTGGTAAAAAGCTGATCATTTTTACTCTAAGATCAGGAACAAGACACAGAATGCCACTTTATTCAACATACTATTGGAAGCCTTATCCAGAGCAATTAGCCAAGGAAAAAAGGTATTATTTGTAAATAACATATTCTATATATATATATAAACCCTAAAATCTTCACACCAAAAAAATGTCAGAAATAAGTTCAGCGAAGTTGAAGGATACAAATATATAAAATCTATTGTGCTTCTATAAACTAACAAACTACCAGAAAGAAAATTTTAAAAAACATTTATAGTTATATCAAAGAAGAAAAAATTATCTAGGAATACATTTAACCGAGGAGGTAAAAAACCTGTATATTGAAAGTTATGACACTGATGTAAGAAACCAAAGAATACACAATAAATGAAAAGACAGTATATATTTATTGGAATAATTGAAAAATTATCCATGCTGTCCAAAGCAAGTTACTGTCTCAAGGCAATCTCTGTCAAAATTCTAACGGTATTCTTCATAGCAATAGAACAAATACCCTAAAATTTGTACAGAACCATAATCCCCAAATAGCCAGAGTAATCTTGAGAAATCACTGCTGCTGCTGCTAAGTCGATTCAGTCGTGTCCGCCTCTGTGTGACCCCATAGACGGCAGCCCACCAGGCTCCAGGCAAGAACACTGGAGTGGGTTGCCATTTCCTTCTGCAAATCAAAACCCACACATACACGGTCAGTTTATGACAGAGGAGCTGAGAATATACGATGGGGGAAGAACAGTCTCTTCAGGGAGTGGTGCTGGGAAAGCTGGACAGTCACATGAGAAGGAATGAAGCACTGTCTTCTACCACTCATGAAATTGACTCACATGGAACGAACACCTGAATATAGGATCTGAAGCCACATATCCTAGAAGTAAATATAGGTGGGAAGCTCCGTGACATTAGTGTTTTTTTTTTTTATGCACTTGACACAAAAGCAAAGGTAATAAAAGCACAAACCAACGAGTGGGATTATTTCAAACTAAGGACCCTTTGCACAGCAAAGCAAACCATCCAGAAAACAACGCAATGTACTGAGTGAGAGGGAATATTTGCAAATCTGACAAGAGAAAATATCCAAATATATAAAGAATTTATACAACCCAATAGCCAAAAACATGAACAATTTGACTAAAACATGAGAGAACATACAGATGGGCCCTCAGGTGTATGAGAAGATGCTCAGCATCGTTAATCATGAGGGAATTGCAAATCAAAACCGTACTGAAATACTGCCTCACAGTAGTTTAGAATGGCTCTTATGAAAAAACAACACAAACCACGTTGGGGGGGATCTGGAGGAAAGGGAAACTCCTACACGGCTGTTGAGAATGTAATTGGTGCAATCACCATAGAACGCAGTATGGGGATTTTCCACAGAAGTAGAATTACGTGTGATCCAACAGTTCCACTTCTGGGTGGAATCTGAGGATAACAAACATGCTAATTTGAAAATATTTATGCACTCACATATTCATTGCAGCATTATCTACCACAGTCAAGATATGCATTAAGGGGTCCATCTCCAAGATGAATCACAAAAAAAAAAAGCTATGCTACAAACAGAACATTATTCAGCCATAAAAAGAATGAAACCATGCCATTTATGACAACACACATGGACTTTGAGGGCATGATGTAAGTGAAATAAGTCAGGCAGAGAGAGAGACAAATCCCCTATGGTTTCAGGTATATGTAGGTCTCAAAAACAAAAACAAAATCCCACAAAAAACCAAGCCTATAGACACAGAGAACTGATTGGTGGCCGCTCGAAGTGAGGGGTAGATGAAAGGGGTCAAAAGGTACATAATTTCCAGTCTCCCAAGGCAATAGAAATGAAAAATAAACAAATGGGACCCAATCATACTCACAAGTTTTTGCACAGCAAAGGGAACCATAAACAAAACAATGACCTACAGACTGGGAGAAATATCTGCAAACAGTGTGACCAACAAGGACTTAATTAGCAAAATATACAAACAGCTCACACAGCTCAGTAACAAAAAAGCAAACAACTCAATCAAAAAAATGGGCAGAGGATCTAAAAAGACATCTCTTCAAAGAAGACGTACAGATGGCCAAGAGGCGCATAAACAGATGCTCAACACCGCTGATTACCAGAGACACACAAATCAAAACCTACAATGGTAGTTTGGGTCAGAAGAGCCACCATCAAAAAGTCAACAAATAACAGACACTGGGGAGGATGCGGAGAAAAGGGAAAGCGCTTGCACTGTTGGGGGAATATAAATTGGTGCAGCCACTATGGAAAACAGTACGGAAGTTGCTCAAAAAACTAAAAGGAGAGTTACCGTATGATCTAGCAATCCCACTCCCGGGGATATACCTGGACAACACTATCCATGTACCCCAGTGTTCACAGCAGCACTGTTTACAACAACCAAGACATGGAGACAACCTCAACATCCATCGACAGAGGAGTGATAAAGACGTGGTACACAGACACAGTGGAGTACTACTCAGCCAAGAAAAGAACAAAAGCGTGCCATCTGCAGCGACATCAGCGGACCTAGAGACTACCATGCCAAGTGAAGTAAGCCAGAGAAGACAAATACCATACAGTATCACTCACATGTGAAATCTAAAATATGGCATTAATGGACTTATCCATGAAACAGAAGCAGACTTACAGAGAGAATACGCTTGTGGTTCCCAAGAGAAAGAGCGGGGGTTGGGGAGGGATGGATTGGGAGTTTGGGATTATCACATGCAAACTGTTATGGATAAATTACAAGGCCCTATTGTAGAGCACACGGAACTATATTCAGTATCCTATAATAAAGCATAATGGAAAAGAATACAAAAAAAGAATTAACTGAATCCCTTTGCTGTACAGCAGAAATTAATGGAACATTGTAAACCAACTATGTGTGCATGCATGCTAAGGTGCTTCAGTTGTGTCCGACTCTGTGCGACCCCATGGACAGCAGCCCACCAGGCTCCTCTGTCCACAGGATTCTCTAGGCAAGAATACTGGAATGGGTTGCCATTTCCTTCTCCAGTAAATCAACTGTACTTCAATAATAAACTTATAAAAGGTACAGATTTTCAGTTGTAAAATAAGTCATGGGGATGTAATATATAGCATGGTAACTGTAATTAATAATACCATATTACATATTTGAAAGTTGCTATTGCTAAGACAGTAGAACCTGAAAGTTCTTATCATAAGAGGTTTTGGTAACTATATGGTGACATATGTTAATTAAACGTATTGTGGTCATTTCACAACATATACAGAATCATTATGTTGTATCCCTGAAACTAATATAATGTTAATAAATAAGAAAATAAAAAACAGTTCTAAGTGTTTGGATGTGGGGTGCTTAGTGGAGAACTCAGACAGTGTTCCAACTCTTGCTGCCAAGTAGGGACAATGTGAGAGTGTATTTCACGAGTCCCAGGCACCGATTTAATTCCAATCCACTATATTACCTGGACATCTACAGTGTGTAGATTGCCGTGCTCTGCTGTGAGAGAAACAGTAGGAACCGGAGCTTCTACTTGTGGGGAACAGAGAATTAAGGCTGAGGCCAGAATCTTAGCAACCACCAGGAGAAAAGCAGGTTTTCTTTAACTTCCAAAGAAAAGTCAGCTTTTGATACCCCTGGAGTAAATGTCTAAGATTCAGGTCTCTCTGCAAAGTAGCCTGGAGACACTGGCAAGGAGCTGTGAGTTCCAGTAATGGGACCGCATGGCTGCCCAGTGGAACCAGCTCTGCCTTCCTTGTCTCAGGCGGGGCTAGAGGCTGCATTTGATTCCGTCATTCAGCGACTACTCACTGAGTTCCTCGTAGGTGCCAGGCACTGTTCAAGGATCTGGGGACCCATCTAGGAAAAAAATGGATGAAAATCCTTGCCCTCGTGATGTGTGCAAACTAGATGAGGAGGGTCAGAACAAAGCTCACAGTACAGAGTATGTCATATGATGACAAGCGGTAAGGATTAAAGTAAAGGAGAACCTAGCAGACGCAACAGCAGTCCAGACGGCAGCGCTGCCCAGCTCTCCACTGGGCACTCCCAACACAAAGGGGAGCGGGGAGAAAGGCAGCCCCTTGAAGGGACCCACTGGCTGATTCTAGAAAGGAACTCTTGAAACCTGCTCCCTGGAATGTAACATCCCTCCCTTCCTCAGAGCTGATATTCAGTCCTTCCTCTGTTGCTTTGTTGGGAGGAGCTGATCAGGACTGGAATAGCCCTTATATTACTTTATTTTAGTTTACATTCAGTAATGTTAAAAGTATTTTAAATTAAAGTACTAAAGTGTTTAGTACTTTATATTATATATAAATGTATTTCATTAAAAATTTATATATAGGCTAAGTTGCTTCAGTCATGACTTTGTGTGACCCCATGGACGGCAGCCCACCAGGCTCCTCTGTCCATGGGATTTCCCAGGCAAGAATACTGGAGGGGTTCCCATTTCTCCCTCCAGCAGACCTTCCTGATCCATGGATCCAACCTGTGTCTCTTCCGTCTCTTGCCTTGGCAGGTGCGTTCTTGACCGCTAGCACCCCCTGGGAAGCCTCTCCCTTCTGGAGGGCCTGTCCTCTGGGCCCAGGTTTGGTAAGGCAGGCTCTGCCCTGGCAGGAGAGAGAGTGGCGGGAGTATAGCGGGTGGGGAGAGAGCAGGATGAATTCAAAGTGGAGTACTGATCCAGTGGCTAAGTCCATGCTTCCATTTCAGGGGGCCAGGATTAGACCCCCAGACCAGAAACTAGATCCCATGTGCTGCAACTAAGAGACCCTGGGTGCTGCAACTAAGACCCAGAGTAGCCAAAAAATAAATGTTTTTAAAAGTTTTCCAAGTGGAGTATTATGTAAAGATTAAATGGAAAAACTACATGCTGTAATTCTGCCTCTCTACACTGAATCCAGGCATCTGTGGGGTTTTGTTCGTGACTTTGTTGACTCCTTTCTCTGAAGTTTTCACTAAGGTGACAGTCTCAACAGGACGTCAAATTTGTGTCTGACTATTAAACAACCAATTTGCTGACCATGTGTAAAAAAAAAACCCACAAAACGGAAGCTACCATCTTTTTTAGGAGGCTAAGAAAACCATATCCATTGAACTCCTACAATGGAGAATGTATGATCTTTTACCAACTTTATGGAAGAAAAGCAACTCTTCACATCAAGAGAGAAAAAATTCTCTCTTCTGTGTAGCTTCTGAACAATCATGGCGGGGGGAACCCATGACCATGTTTTTATTTCGTTCGGCACCCCTTCTGGAAACTACTCTTCTACTTCAGAGTTCCTATCTCAGGATGTACCTCAGCCTGAACCCTGTCACTCCAGCCTCTTACACCTGGCCCACTTGAGAGTGGCCTCCTGAGAGTGACACCAATTCTCTCTGAAATGTGTTGGGTCTTCAGGTCAAGTGAGAAGAAAAGTTGAGAATCTAGGAGGCATCTGGGTTACAGCGCAGCTTTAGCTTAACGTGGTGTGAGAGTCAAAGATGACACTCAGATGGCACCTTCAGAGACAGTCACCTGGTAAAGTGTGATCCAGTCCCAGTGCCCTGAAGGATGTCAGGCTGCTTCACAAGTCTGAGAAAGACAGCTTTGCCCAAAGGAAGATGGCAATGCAACCTATTTCCAGCAGATGGCAGAAGCTTCCTTTACATTCTCTCAAAGCCTTTGGAATGCAAACAGGAAGTGAACATGCCTGAATTTAAGACTGATCAAGTCTTCTGTTCTCTCTCCTGTCCTTTCCTTCTGTGACAACACCTGGCCAACACACTAAATTCTCAGCTAGCAGCATCACATAGACAGAAAGCAATGACTCCAAATTACATAGTGGTTAACCAGATCCTTCACCATCAAGGACAGCCAGATCCTTACCAATGCCATCCCTGTCTCAGCCAGCCAAGGAGCAACCTTAGCAACCTCCTCCCACTGGCATCCCACTGGTTAATACCTGCAGCAGCAGGCAGGTGACCAAGAACTGCCTGCAGGAGTGAGGGAAAACAGTTTTTTGGTAAAACAAACAGCAGGACTCTCAAGTATGAGATAATTGTTAGGGGAAATATGACCAGCTCTCACATCTTTTAATATACCTCGCACTTTATCTGTATTGATCTGCTGCTGCTAAAGAGGAAATTCAGTTTATCTACCTGTCTGTGCAATCAAGTGTGTTGCTGGACCTATCGGCAAAGCACAGGAGCCGCACCAGGACCATGCCTTTTAGTTTCTAATTTCCGCACCCATGGCAAACATGAATAATCAGCAGAGTTAATCAACACTTGATCTCTCAGGCGCTGTGCGTGTCCAATATCCTGAAACTGGAACGGCAAGCAGACAACAGGAATTCCCGACTCTTGTAGGGAGGATGTTCGATATCAGATACCCAATAATGCAAATCATTTACGAGTCAGGGAGAGGGAACCGGACTACCCCGGGCATTAAAGTCAGGAAGACAACATGACCAGATGATTCTAAATGCCTTACCAACAGCCGATTCTGGTGCCAGCAAGGCTAGTGGGGTAAGTGCTCTGAGGAACTACTGTAAAAGTCGACTTACTCATAGAACGTTGTCCATCCTGTTTCATCACTCTTGGTGGCTAGGAGGCCGGTGTTCCCATCATAGGTCATGAGGCCAAGCTCCAAGTTCTGCGTGGACACGACTTTGAGACCTCCGTTGGTGCCCACCGTGAGGGTGATGATCTGGTTGTCGGGCATGAGCAGGTGGCGGGGCGTGCCACTGCTGTCCCGACGGATCTTCAGGGAATTTCCGTTGTTGTCAATCAGCTCAGTGACATCGTTGTCAGCACTGTACGTGAAGTTGTACAAGTACTCCCCCGTCACCAGGCTCACGGTGTACTGGTGGATGCCCTCGGCATTGAAGACGTACAGCTCCTGTTCCCCGGGGGAGGCAGCCTCATACTGGTTAAAAGCATTCAGAACAGGCTTGTTCTTGCTGACCGCCCTGATCCGAATATTCCCAAGGTCCGCAATGTAGATGGTACCGTCAGGAGCTACAGCTAAGGATGATGGGGAATTCAAGATGGCATCAGTCGCGTAGGCATCGTCTCCTGAGTAGCAGTTGCAATTGACATCGTTTTTGCAGTCACAGTCAGAGGCTGCGCCTGCTAGCAGGCAGATCTCCCCATTGGTTGTTACCTGGCGTAGTCGGTTAATCTTCTTCTCATCCGTCTCGGTGATGTAGAGGACCCCAGTGTGAGAGATGGCAATGGCGCTGGCTGACTCCAGGGCAGAGTGAATGGCTAGTTTGCTAAGCGAGTAGTCAATGCCAGGAACCTGGCAGTGCATGGGGCGTCCCGCGATGATGCTGACTTGATGGTTCTCGGTGATGCGAAGGATGACGTTGTTCTCCAGAACATACAGGGAGTTGTCCATGGGGTTGACGGCAAGGTCTGTTGGCCACTCCAGGCGAACCTGTGGATGATACAGCACCAAATTAAGGACAGCCTCTAACATGCTCACTGTTTACCCGTGCAGGGCACTTCTACTGCTTTTATGCAACTGGGGGGAAAAATAACTTTTTTTTCCTAACGCAGTGTGGAAGTGCCCATCTTGGAACCACTTGCTCCCTGTCCGTGCTGGGCCTGATGGAGAACAAGAGCCTGTGGGACAGACATCTTCTGTGGCATCACCTGCTGGGGCTAGAGTAGGTCACCAGTTCTACCCACAATGCTCTCTGCAGCCCCCGATGATTGGGCCAGGGTTGGATTCACCACACAGAGTTGGACAGGTAGTTCATAGCTGAAGGGCTACTGTAATGTAGTCCGTGCTCTGCTCACCAAGCCAAGGGCCTGAGGAGGCTATGTTCACCTAGAAGAGGCACCTTGATCTAATTCACAACAAGGTGAATTATGCAGTTTAGAAGGGGTCCCTGCCCCAAGGGCAGCCAATGCACAGGCTGGCCAGTGAACTACAACCTGAGTGTTTGCTTGAAAAAGTAAACTGGATAAAACACTTCCCTTCTCTGTAGAATCTGAAATGAAAACCTTAGGAATCAGCTGTCAGTTAGTTGAGGAATTTGAACTGAAAGTAATGAGATTGACTGAGGGTGAAAAGACCTTTTTGGGAGACTAAGCACAGACTCAGGTTGAGGACCCTTATATTCAAGTCCCATTTCGGTAAATCAACTATACTTCTATAATTATTTTTTAAAGTATACACTCCTTTTTCTCCTGTTGTATATTTGAGTGAGCTTCTGTTCTCTGCTAACGTAAGGGCCCAGACTAAAAGACTATCACTTGGGGTAATGTCACAGAGGGATCTGCTCAGTTACAACCTCACAAAGTAAAGGTTTATATAGTGAGGATGCAATTGCTTCAGATTAACAGGGAAGTTCTGATTGACACGTATGGTATGTTCTCAAACCCACGATAATGATGGAGAAGAGAGGTAATTACACAGTAACGCCTACCCTATAATCTGCCACGGCTGGAGCATGTCACTAGCTCCATGCTTCTGAGGGAATTCCCCTCTCCCTTTCTCCTATTTCTCTCTCATGCCTGTCTCACATGTCCCATTCCATCTTACTGTCCAGTTCATTTCAAACCTTCTGCAGACAAACCTGGCATCTGTATCTCTTCCTCCCACTCCAATTCCAACACAAAGAGAACCCAGGTGAGACGTTCAGGCTCTGAATCAGGTGTGGCACAGTGATGAGAAATGAGAGGGGAGAGAGAAAGAGAGAGTCCCACCTGGGCCACGTCCATGCTGGAGTCACAGCTCAGGGGCCGGACAGCGGTGAGGTCGTTGGAGCCCAGCAAGGTGGAGATGATTCCATTCTGGTCAACCTTGCGGATCATGGTGGCGTCAACAAAGTACATGAGCCCATTCTTGTCAACTGCAATACCTGGGTGGGGCAAGCAGCAGGAGTGTGTCTCTCGGCAAGGGACAGGGCTGCTGGGGTGGCGGTGGTGGCGGGGATGCCCTACTGGGCATTATCTTCTTGGATGAGGAACCTGACTAGACAGCACACTCGAGAGTCATTTAAGGTGACACCCTTTCTCATGGGCACTGTGCTGAGATCTGGCTAATTCCTGGGGTATTGGCTATTTCACCGTCCAAGTGAAGAAAGAACCTTGGGCTGCAAATGAACCAAGGCTGTGAATGAATGAATGGGGAGATCATTTTGCATCTGCTCTTTTTAGAAAAGAGCTATTTCCCAAGTTCACTGCTTGAAAAATTATTGGTAGTAAATTACTGGAATACCCTTCACAACTGATTGCCACACTAAGGTTGAGAAACAGTGATTCTTGCAGTCACAAACTCCTAATTCAAAATATATCCTCCAGGAAGTATTCCCAGTTAAGCCGTGACTCCACTCGGCACATTGCTATTCTGGGGGAATGCTGGTTCTAGCACTCCCTTGGTAAGAGGCAGACAGCAGCTTTATTTCTTCTGCATTTTCACCCCAGTGCCCAAGCCCAAGGCTCCCCATCTTTAATCTACACTGCTGTGTGCTTTCAGCTTAGCTAAAAATGCTAACAGGATCGGACCTTCCAGTGACGGTCCTTAACCTTCAGCATCTTTAGTCCTTTTCAAATAGAGATCCCTCAGAGCCAAGAACTCCTCCTTGCCAATCCCAGTCCCTTGGAAATTATGCCGATTCTTAATTGCTACCATTATGGGGCATTTGCAAAATGTCAGGTACTGTTTGGACTTTATATACACTGCTATCTAACAGGAACAGCTGGGAGTGGTTGGAGGCTCCCCCCACTGGGCTCTGGTCTGTCTCCAGCCCACACAGCTGGCCTTCGGGCTCACACAGTGGACATTTCCTTCTGACTCTCTGTGACTGGCAGGAGTCGGCAATCTCTAGGGACAAGCGACCCCACTTTCCACTTATAGCCTATGTGGGAGATGAAGTTCACTTCAGATAAAGAAATACTTCTTCTTAAACAACACTCAACCACCCACCAAAGCCATCTATCAGAGTTAAATGATTCTGGGAGAAGCTGGGTTTGGGACTGCGGGGCTGAGTTCACTTCCAGCATGAAGGGAGCCGGGTGTGCGGGGAGCTCTCTCTGGGGTGGGGCTTTGTTGCTGGGCAGCCTTTACCTCGTGGGCTCATCAGGGTGGCATCCACAGCCTTGCCTCCGTCCCCGCAGCGGGCTTCGTCAAAAGGCAAGCACTGCTCGCCCGTCCCCGCCACGACTTCCGAGTTCCCGGCCAGGTCTTTGGCTCCACTCAGAGACTTGACTCGGTAGATCCGCCGACTGTTGGTGTCAGACACGAAGAGAGAGCCGGACACGGGGTCCACTGCCAGGTAGTACTTGTGCGCTGGGTTGTTGCTTCAGGAGAAGAAGTACAAAGAGGAGTGAGATGGCGCCATGCAGCTGGCCTCCTGGGTCAGAGAGATGACAGAACATCCCAGCGAGACTCTGACCACCTCTGCTGTCTGTTGGGTTGGCCAGAAAGGTCGCTGGGTTCTTCCATAAGATGATATGGAAACAGCTGAACCAGTTTTTGGTCCAACCCAATACTTTAGTGAACTGGAAAGAATCTAATTCTTAAGTTAGTGTTCTAACATATCATGGCTCTGAGCTATTTCTGCTTGGGCTTAAGCTCCTCATGCTATCAGAGAATTCATCGCTTCCCGTCATGCTAAAATACCACTGCTTCATTTAGCTGGTGTGCAAAATCCCACTCTGATGCTGCTTTTGTGTTTGTGTTTTGTGGGCACTGGTCTTCTTTACTTCCCCTGTGGGTTTACTCTGTTCTCAAGTGGGACTGAGGAACACTTCCATGAGACAACGTCCTCTTTCTAATCTATGCTCCCTCAGTGACTCCAAGGTACTAGACCACGAAGACTGGGGTAACCTTGAGTCTTCCTAACTCTGTGATGGGCAGCTCCCTGTAGCCATCTCAAGTCCTCAACCTCAGATCTTCTCTACTGTTTCTCAGTGTGGATACGAACAAAGTTGGTATTTTGTGAGATGACCTGTGATATCTTGCTGATGTCATGTTCAGAATCTAAATTATAAAGGAAGGAGATGTAGTTTTCAAATATGGGGTAACAGTGAGATCTGGGGGTTTCCCTGGTGGCTCAGTGGTAAAGAATCCACCTGCAATGCAGAAGATGTGGATTCGATCCCTGGGCGGGGAAGATGCCCCGGAAAATGGAATGGCAACCCAGTCCAATATACTTGCCTGGGAAATCCCATGGTCACAGGAGTTGGGGGCTACAGTCCATAGAGTTCCAGGAGTTCGACGCGACTAAGCAACGAAACCACCACCAACCAATAGTGAGGTCACAAGTGTGCCCCAGAAGCTGCCAGGACCCTAAGTCACACTGAGAGAGAAGTACCTCTGTGTGGAGGTGATGTATCAGGAGGGCACGAAGCCTCAGAGACCTGGATCTCTTTCTCTGCTGTACGTCCCACTCTCCTGTGGGTAAGATCTGAAAACCTGGCTCAGAACTAAGACTTAGGAAACTCTAAACTGAATTAGAACTCAGCCAGGGACCTTAAGGAAGACTTTTGGCCACAGTGGGTCCTAGATTCCTTATCGAGGGTAATGAAGAAGTTGAACAGAGTATCACTCATGTCCCTTTTGGTTCAAGCCCTACATTTTTGTCCCTCTCTAGTGTGTGTCACTGGTTGGAGGTTACAACAGAATGGGTCCTCATGCTATTCCCACGTGGGTTATTAGGATCACTGTCCCTAGGATACAGGTGGCAGATGTCTCTCTGTCTTAGGTTTCGGTGCCACAGGTCTAAATGAGCACAGGTCATTTTTTTCCCCAGTCACTTTGCATCTGTAGTTTGGAATTATGGGAAGCTGGAAAAGGTGAGGCAAAGATGAGGGTGATGAAGGTGTTGGATACATCTGTCCCATAGACATTAGCTGGCAAATTACTAATTAAAACACCACCACTTGGGTTCTTTACTGATTTAAGTAAGAAAAGAACTAGAAAGCTATTTTTAGGAACAGTTTATGCATCGATACCATCTTAATTCCAGCTTCTCTAGGTGGCTGTTAAGACCCACAACTGAACCAGAAGTCAAGGGCTTTCTAAAATTCTAGCCTGGATGATGAGTCTGGGAGAGTAGGCTACCTGGAGTCCTTGCCTTCCTTCATCATTCCTTTTATTTATTATTTATTTTTGGCTAGTAAGTCTAAAGAGACTATCCATAAAGGCAAAACAAATAAGAGCAGAAAGGGGAAAATTCATGCTGGTTTTTAATTAGATGCTGTACTTTGTTACTGGCCTTGGAGGAGCTGATGCCATCCTCAGAAGAACAGGGCATTGCACATTTGTGCCTATCTTATGAACAGGATAATTAATTCTGGACTTCCTAGGGAGTCCAATTCAAGGAGGCTTCTCAAAATGTCTGGCAGAAGAGCAGCCAGTTGAGGGTATGGGGTCAGTTCCTACTGGGAGCCCATTCTTCCCCCCGGTCTCATACACATTCCAGTCGAGATGCTTACAGAGGAGCCCAGGTAGATGGGCAGCCGTGCCTTCACAATGGGGCTCTGGTGACGGTCAAAGGGAGTGTGGAAATTTGAGGAGGTGTCCCTCCACAGTGTTGGTGCTTTTTAAAAAATGTGGACAGCTGGGGCGTCTATAACTAGCCAATTTTGGCGGTGCCTGAGATGGAGGAGGCAGAGGACCCCTACGTATGGCTTTTACACCGACTTTGATGATCTTATACGACTTAACTCTACTCTTTGCCTGTGTGCGTGCTCAGTCACTCAGTCATGCCCGACTCTTTGCAACCCCCTGGACTGTAGCCTGCCAGGCTCCTCTGTCCATAGGATTTCCCAGGCAACAATACTGGACTGGGTTGCCATTTCCTCCTCTAGGGGATCTTCCCAACCCAGGGATCGAACCTGCATCTTCTGCATCTCCTGCACTGGCAGGAGGATTCTTCACCACTGAGCCACCTGGGAAGTCCCACTCTTTACTTGATTTTGACCTAACATGATGCAGAAGCTTCTGCCAACATTTCATTTCAAGGAAAGGGGAGAAGAATTCCCTTGAGTATTAAAATGCACTTTTTCTTCTCCTCTTCCAAGTAAAAATAAGGTCACTTTTCTGATGTTTTAGTGCAACCTGAAGTTTTCCTAACTTTGTTTAATAGGAAGCTCCTTGGAGCACTATGCATATAGATATGAACTGTACCAGTACGGTTTTAAGTGATAACCTCAGAGCAGCTGAATGACAAAGGGTATTTAGACAAAAAGTACTTGGTCCACACCCTTCATGCTACTTAAAAGTGACTGAATTTTATGAAAATTCCCAGTGCATCTGACTGTTGGATTCATTTTGACCAGCAGATTGGCAATTAACTTGTTTTTTTTAAGTGACCATACATTCAGGGGAAAAAAAAATCATTAATGAGTTGAAAATGAGTTTTTGACCCGTTTCCAGTTCATTAAAGCTTTTGTGAACCCAGTCCAGCATTTACAAAAGCCACAAGTTTGCCTCAACTGTTTAGCCCAATTATGAACCGCAATGAGCAAGTCGGGGTAAAAGTTCGCTGAGGGTTCATTATCTCACACTTGCATCTTCCGGAAATTCTAATTACTGTCAGCTTATTTGGTTCTTTTTTGACTCATTTCATAATTGCTAAAGCTTATCATATCCACAACACACAATTAGCACATAAAAAAGTTACTATATTTGGCACATAAAAATATACAACATTACACAAGAAAGCACAAAAACAAAACGCAAACACAAGGAAGCAAACGAACCATATCAAATTATATGGGAAAGAGTTCTTCATCTTACCTATGTTTAAACTCTTTATTTCTTTATAGAAAGAAAACAGAAGGAAAAAGAACAAACAGTTAGCAGAAGAATTGATGATAAAGGAAACATAACATTTTCGTTTCTTGTATGAAGGGCCCCCCTCAAAGGCAGTCTTTTTCTGGTTTTTCCCTTCTAGCTGACAGCTCCTAGTACAATTACAGAAATGAGTCCTCTACATACAAAAAAGTTCCCTTCCAAGAGCTTGTTTGTAAGTCCGATTTGTTAGTAAAGTCCATCAGAGTTAGTCTTGGTACCCAACTAACACAATCGGCTGTATAGTCCTGAGCTGTAATAGGTTTCTAACACTGTTCACACAACTGAACATAAAAACAAACACAAAAAATGAAGAAACCATTTTTAATGTTACAGTACAGTACCTTGAAAAGTACATAGTTCAACAGCTGGTCTACAGGGAGTGGCATTAACGGAACAGGCAAGAAGAGTTTGGAAGAAGGGAGAAGAGGTGGGTGATGGCAGAGCTGAAGGATCATTAGCAGCAGGAGATGGAGGGCAAGCTGCAGTTTCACTTATGCCTTAGGTGACTGGACCAGGGTACAGTTTGCATCTTTGAAAGCTTGCAACTTGAAGGTTCATAGGTAGGACCTTTACTGTATTTGGGAAGCTAGTGTTAGATTCTTCCCAGCCGCTGGAAAATCTAGACAAGAATGCTTAAATTTTCTGACCAGCAGTGTGGCTTTACGTGACCCAGGGGAAACAGCCTAATGCAGGGATGGCACACAGGTGACCTCTTGGGTGCCAACACCTATCCGCTGGCACTGGCTGCTGGGAGGGTGGGAGGGGAGGATTCTGAAGCCACATTCAAGCCCGTCTACAGCACAGAGTGCTGCAGCCATCTGGGACATCTGCCTTGGGTGTGGGAGGGAGGCTGGTGACACCTGTGTCAACTACTTGTCACTGGTGCATCACAGGATCAGGGAGAGAGAGCCCCTGCCCCCAGGAGAGAGCCCCTGCCCCAGACAATTGCATTTGCCAAGCACTGCTGAGACCCTGAGAGTCTCAGCTATTTCCTCACCCTGCTCCATGTCTCCTCCCCATCTGACACGCGAGTGTGTGCCCCCTGCCTAACATGCACTCTTCCTGACAGATACCACTCAGCAATGAAACTCACAGGTGATGCTATCCTCTCAAAATCAAAGCCAAGGACGGCAGTGAACATTCTTTTTCAGAAAGCTAGTGAAAGTTTTGCTTCTTTTTTCTTTTAAAAGTGAAAATACAGGGACTTTCCAGTGGCTAAGACTCCGAGCGCCTAATGCTTAGGGCTCGAGTTCCATCCCTGGTCAGGGAACTAGATCCCACATGCCTCAACTAAAGGTACCACATGCCACCATGAAGACAGAAGATGCCAGCTGCCATAACCAAGAGCTGGTACAGCCAAGTTAAAAAAGTCTTAAAAAAAAAAAAAGAATGAAAATATATGTCAAGTTCAACAGAAAAGCAGCTGAATCTTAATAGCATTAAGCAGAAGAGGAGAGAGACTAGGGGCTCAAATAGAGAAGCACTTCCCATTTCTGAGGTTCCCTGGCCACTATGGAAGGAACCCCTGACCTCTCTCTCCCTTCCAGCTAAGGAAGGAGGCTTCAGGGAAGAAACGAAGAAGGTTGAATGCCCTGATTCCTGTCTGGGTGCAGCTCAGGACTTTGCCAGGGGCCATCATTAGTGGTGGGTTTGCACAGGGATTACATTTTTATATTTTATTCCAACATGTTAGTTTTCGCAGAAAAAAAAAAAGTTAATTAAATGATGCTGATAACTCTTGAGCTCTGACTGACATAGTGCAATTTAAGATTCATTCTGCAAAGCCTGGTGTGTCAGGGTGGCAGCCGGGAATTCTCGCATCTATTTTATATTGCTTAATGAAAGTGAAATGTTATCTGCCACCAGTGGTAGTCATATTTGGCTCTTAATTATTACAATATCAATTCCACTTTTTTAAAGTTAAGATTTTGTGAAAAGACTGGTTGGGATTTGGGTCTGTAGACCTGACCTACTTCTTTGCTAAGAACATCTGCTTTAAGTTGATTAATATAATATCTATGTTGGGGGAAGAAGGCAGTGGGGACTCAGTCACTGAGACTGCAGAGTCCGAATGATCGTATGGATCTGAGTTTTGGACAAAGGCTGAGGTCACGGCTATTCCAGTCCAGGGCAATTAGCAAAGTGGGTGTTTAGGAGCAACAAACACCACTGAGTCAATAACAGCACCACTGAGTCAATCTCCGTACATGTTCGTAGATGCCCTACTTACAAGGGATAGGCCTAGTCTTTGGGTCCATGGCCTCAGGACACCAACCCTTTGAGGAAAGGGCTGTCTCCGATTCAAGAATTGAGATGGATTAGTTCTCCACACTGTGGAGTTTCAATGACTCCCCTGCAAAGTCTTCAGGGTCTCTCCAAGCCTTCTCCGCTTGTCTAGGGATCTCTCATAGGCTGTCTTGTGATTTATGTGTGTGTGCTTATCTTCCTTGATCCTTCAGCAACAGAAGGGAGTAAGTAAATCTGGACATGACTGACTTATCCCTGTGTGGCTGATTTTTAGTAGAGAGCCCTGGAGAGAGGCAGGGCTGGAAAAATGGGTTCTTGAGTAGAGGAAGGAAGCAACGGGCTGCTTCCCGTCATGCTGGAAGACCTGCCTTGGATGAGGTCCAGTCCCTCATGTTCTGCTGAGAATCACAAAGCTGCCATCAGTGGAGACTGCAGTCTCTTTCTATTCCAATTCTATCACTCTGTGCCATAGAACAGGGTAGCTGTGGGGTGGCCAGAGTTTTTGTTTACATGTATTACTTCTTAAAAACAGTGAGTTGGGATACATTTAGTTTAATTTAGGGGGATGTACTTCTGTGGCTCATACATAGTCCTTCACTGTCTTTTAGATGACAGTGGTATTCATGGCTTTAAGGAATGCTCCTGCCCTGTTATATCACCTAACATCATTACAGGAACTAGAATGTCCAGTGGAGAAGTCATGTATCATGAAAGTGCAATGGCTGATTAACAACAAACTTTAGGTTATTTGTCTGGATTCTGTTATGTCTGCACTAATTGCCAGCTTTTCTAAATTTGTCATTTGTTTGGGGTTCTTTTATTTTAAATGGTAGGCAGTTTCATTCTAAAACTGCATGAAGATTCAGACCCCATGAAACCTAGATCTGTCCTTGGTAAAAAGAGCTTTGAACACAGCGACAAGAACTGTTTAAAATTTTGTGGCAATATTGTTGTCATTATTACTCTGGGTAGGTACTGTGTTATATTTTGTTCTCTTATCTCCATGTTTATCCACTGTCTACACAGAGAAAGCATTTCCCCCCTGGCTGTAATCTCATTCTTCTCCCTAACTTTCTATGTTGGCATTAAGCAGGGTCTGTTGGAGGTGAACTCTCAGGCAAAGCTGGCCTTTGGTGAAGCCTCCTTTCAATTTCTGCTGCCCTTACCCACGTCCCAGGTTTCTGCATTCTGGCATCTCTTCCCTCTCCAGCACTCACACACCTGGGCAGGACAATCCCCACCCCTAAACATCTTCCCTAGTACAGTGGTGCTGCTGACCGCCCCCCACCAGCATCATCAGCATCTCAGCATGGGGAAGTGTTTTAGTTGGAAAAAAAGCATAGCTCATATCACAGTATAATCTAATAATGGGAAAAAGAAAAAAAGCTTAGAATTGCAAACCTGAAGGAAAGTGTGAGATTCTTATGTTTATGGAGAAGGGCCAAGTCAAGAAAAGGCAGAGAGACACTGTTCCATCCGTTATCATTTCCTGCCTCATACTGGGGTTCAGGTCCAGAGATATTCTCAAATTGGGAAGACAGGAAAGCTTGTTTGTTGATAGAACTTCACCCCAAGATGTGAGTGACTGACAGATATTCTCTACTCCACAGGGCTTGGGTTTTCTAAGAACCACCTGAAGAGGATACTTGTTGTAAGAAGGGAAATAGGCTCCCAGAGGCAGGTTATCAGGCTTTTTGGGGATGTGGGTATTGAAAATGTCTTGAATGCTGGTGGAATTAGAGCAGGCAGGTGATAACTGGTTTACGTAAGAAGGAGGCTTCTTCCAGCATCAGTTCTTCAAGTGTGTAGAGCTCTGCCCCTACGTGCTTGGGATAGGCAAGGGAAGAAGTGAGGGAGAAGGAGAGTGAACACCGAAATAAAATTAGGGTTTGGAGGCTCAGCTCTGGGACGGGCACCAACTCCCAAAATTGGATAATTCGGCTGCCAACTCACAATGGAGAAAAGACAGAAGCATGACAGGTCTCTCCCCATCGCCCCCTCCCTTTGCTGGTTACTGTTTTGAAGAGAGGGGATTGACAGCCCTTTGTTTTCAGGTATGTGGTGGGAAGCAAAGAAGAATCAAACCAGTGTTCTTGTTAAAGCTTAACTTCTAATCGTCTGGATACCTGGCTGATGAAATAAGAGCAAGTCTAAAGGTGGTTACAAAGGAAAAAAAAAAATCACACAGCTGTCAGGGAAATTGACAGTTATACTCCCTCCAGCTGTCTTCAATGTTACCACGTGGGCCCTTAACTTGTGCTATTGATGTTGTGGCCCCTGCAACTTGAGAGATGTGGAATCAGGGACAAACTCCAACCAAAGGGAGGATGCTGGGCTTTATCCACTTTAACTCAAGGAGCACGTCTCAAGCCCCTCCTGTGGGCCAGGCACCTCTCTGGGCATCAAGGGGCAAAGATGTCAAAGGTGCTGGCTCTGAAGATGTTCACAGCCCAGGGCCCTGCAGACTTGCAGAAATAGCTGAAAATCCTGACAGTCCCATGGAGTTGCCTTTGTGGAAGATGAGAGTTAAATGGCTCAGGGGAGGGAGAGAATTGTTTCTGCTGGGGAGACCAGGCTTCACAGAAGAGGAGGCCTTCAAACTCCACCTCTGAAGGGGGACCTGATGTCGGAAATGAGGCAGAGAGGGTATTTTAAGTGGAGCAGGCAGCACGAGTCTAGGCGTGGAGGCGGGGAAGTGGCAGGCAGGTGCTGAGGGGGCTCTGAGCAGGAAAAGCAGTGGCGGAGGAGCGGAGCCGGATGCTAGGAGCGGACATGCAGCCCCGCAGAACAGGCCCAGCGCTCGCTCCGCTGCCTTCCCTGCCCCCGCTTCTGGCTCTCCACTGCCCACAGGATGCCTGTGAAGAAGATGTTCTGCTAGAATAACAAAGGAAATAAGCAGCTTGGGAAAGGGACCCGGCTGGGGAGTGCTAAGAAAGTGGCGTGTCTCCTTGTCAGCGTGACCTTCTGAAGATTATCCAGCCTCTTCCATTTCGCACCCCCTTCCTCTCACTGATTGTCTTTTGGTCATTACACCCTCTGCCCCATGGCCCCCGCCCGCCCCACCGTGTTTCTGTGATGGTTGGTTGTTGGCTCTTCTAGAACACTCAGCTTGAACTGCTTTTCCTCTCCCAGGTGCCTATATCTTGTCCTTGATTGGGTGCTCTTTAAGCCTGGGTTTCATCCCCTTTGGGACCCAGCTCAGGGTCTGGCTCACCCTTATGCTCAGTAAATGCCCCCAGGATCCCAGACCATTATATCACTGAGACTGTCACCTTCTTGGGGGTGAAGCTGGGTTGTATTCTCTTCTTCTCCCTACTCCCCACAAGTGCCTGGCGCAGTCTCAGCCCCTCAGGACACCAGCAAGTGTTGCTGGTGGTCAGAGCACTGAGTTCCCCCTCAGAAGGGTCTCAGAGACACAAAATGCAGGGGCAGCCTGTGGCTTCTTCCGAGTCTTTCACTTGGCAGCTGAGGCTGCCTCAGAAAATACCACCGCCCACTTGGCTGCTCCGATCAAAATCTTAGCATGACCTTTGATTCTTTTCTCTCTCTCTGGTTCTCCCCACCCCAATTTCTGAAAATAGTCTGCTGACATTTCCTATGAGATTTACCCTGAAAATGTATCTCTATTGGAAGCTCTCCATCCCCCTGGCTACCTCCCTAGCCCAGGTCACCATCACTGAAATCCTGGACAATGACTACAGTCTCCCTATTGTCTTGAATGCCTACAGTCCCTTCCTCACCTGATAGCCAGAGGCATCTGTAAGAAATCAGATCACATCAGCTCCACCCCTCTTCCTACTTCAACCTCCCATGGCTGTGCATTGCATCATGAAAAACAATATAAAAAAGCATCTATATGCACGTATAACTGGATCACGCCATTATACAGCAGAAATGAAAACAACATGGTACATCACCTATTCAAAAATAAAAAGAATATGACCCACATGTGTAGACATGGTCCTTCCAATCTTGAAGCACTGGTTCCGCTATCTACCTCTCTGCTCTCCTCTGAGACACTCTCCCCTGAGCTCCCCACCATCCTGGACTTCTATCAACCCCATAAATAAGCAGGTTATTTGCTGATATTGGGGCTTTTGCACAATGTTTCTCTGCCTGGGATACTCTTCCCCTAGTTCACCACAAAGCTAACCTCATCATTCATGTCCCACCTTGCGAATCCCCTAATACAAGGTGTTTTTCTAAATGCTTTATATTATGTAGCTTTCTTCTTCCTCCTCCCCATCACCACAGTCTCTATTTCTCACCCTGTTAGAGTTTCCTTAGAGCATTGAAGGCTACTTGAAAAAAATTTTAAATTTGTCCACATGATTTAGTTTGAAGTTCTCTATCAGACCACCACCTTTGGCCACCTGATGTGAAGAGCCGACACACTGGAAAAGACCCTGATGCTGGGAAAGATTGAAGGCAGGAGGAGAAGGGGACAACACAGGATGAGATGGTTGAATGTTATCATGGACTCAGTGGACATGATTTTGAGCAAACTCTGGGAGGTGATGGACAGGAAAGCCTGGCGTGCTGCAGTCCATGGGGTTGCAAAGAGTCGGACACAACTTAGTGACTGAACATCAACAACAACAGACCACCAATGGGACAGCTAGGGCTTTGCTTTTCCATGTCCCCCCCCCCGCTGACCCTGCTTCACCAGACAGTCCTGCACATGTATATATTCACCAAGTATTTGTTGAATGAATTTCCCCCCTTGTTTATAGACTACATTTCTCCCTCTACTTATATCTTCTTCTCCCTACTCCCCACAAGTGCCTGGCGCAGTCTCAGCCCCTCAGGACACCAGCAAGTGTTGCTGGTGGTCAGAGCACTGAGTTCCCCCTCAGAAGGGTCTCAGAACACAAAATGCAGGGGCAGCCTGTGGCTTCTTCCGAGTCTTTCACTTGGCAGCTGAGGCTGCCTCAGAAAATACCACCGCCCACTTGGCTGCTCCGATCAAAATCTTAGCATGACCTTTGATTCTTTTCTCTCTCTCTGGTTCTCCCCACCCCAATTTCTGAAAATAGTCTGCTGACATTTCCTATGAGATTTACCCTGAAAATGTATCTCTATTGGAAGCTCTCCATCCCCCTGGCTACCTCCCTAGCCCAGGTCACCATCACTGAAATCCTGGACAATGACTACAGTCTCCCTATTGTCTTGAATGCCTACAGTCCCTTCCTCACCTGATAGCCAGAGGCATCTGTAAGAAATCAGATCACATCAGCTCCACCCCTCTTCCTACTTCAACCTCCCATGGCTGTGCATTGCATCATGAAAAACAATATAAAAAAGCATCTATATGCACGTATAACTGGATCACGCCGTTATACAGCAGAAATGAAAACAACATGGTACATCACCTATTCAAAAATAAAAAGAATATGACCCACATGTGTAGACATGGTCCTTCCAATCTTGAAGCACTGGTTCCGCTATCTACCTCTCTGCTCTCCTCTGAGACACTCTCCCCTGAGCTCCCCACCATCCTGGACTTCTATCAACCCCATAAATAAGCAGGTTATTTGCTGATATTGGGGCTTTTGCACAATGTTTCTCTGCCTGGGATACTCTTCCCCTAGTTCACCACAAAGCTAACCTCATCATTCATGTCCCACCTTGCGAATCCCCTAATACAAGGTGTTTTTCTAAATGCTTTATATTATGTAGCTTTCTTCTTCCTCCTCCCCATCACCACAGTCTCTATTTCTCACCCTGTTAGAGTTTCCTTAGAGCATTGAAGGCTACTTGAAAAAAATTTTAAATTTGTCCACATGATTTAGTTTGAAGTTCTCTATCAGACCACCACCTTTGGCCACCTGATGTGAAGAGCCGACACACTGGAAAAGACCCTGATGCTGGGAAAGATTGAAGGCAGGAGGAGAAGGGGACAACACAGGATGAGATGGTTGAATGTTATCATGGACTCAGTGGACATGATTTTGAGCAAACTCTGGGAGGTGATGGACAGGAAAGCCTGGCGTGCTGCAGTCCATGGGGTTGCAAAGAGTCGGACACAACTTAGTGACTGAACATCAACAACAACAGACCACCAATGGGACAGCTAGGGCTTTGCTTTTCCATGTCCCCCCCCCCGCTGACCCTGCTTCACCAGACAGTCCTGCACATGTATATATTCACCAAGTATTTGTTGAATGAATTTCCCCCCTTGTTTATAGACTACATTTCTCCCTCTACTTATAGATGGATTCCTCTCTAGGTTTGAGGACCTGGAATCAACTTTCCCAAAAAAGAGAGTTTCAAAGAGCTTTTGTCCAGACAGAGACCTGGACTTTAGACTCAGGAGGGATCCCCTAGGGGGGCTGGAATTTACCTAGCAAGGCCTATGTGGTAATTCTAAGTCAGATCCTAATAAATGTGCAAAGATCTAGAAAATTCACAGAGAGCTGGCACATCGAAGTGCTCAATAGATATGTTTGAATTCATGAATGAACGTTAGTGATTCTCAAACTTTGATGTGTATCAGAATTTTCTACAGAGTCTGTCAAAGAGAGAGACACCCTGACGTTGCTCTAGACTTACTGAACCAATTCTCTGGGGGTGGACTCTGGAAATCTGTATTTTTAAGACGTGCCACTTTAGAAACCAGGGAAAAGGACCATCAGCTTAGAGTAGTGGTTCTTTCACTGCTGGGTATGTATCAGATTCTCTCATGGAGGTTTTATAAAATATAGCTACCCAGGTCCCACCCCCAGCACAATGTCTGAAGGCTTTCGCCTTTGCCATAAAGTAGGTGTCAACAACTGTATTAAATACACGGGTAGTGTTTTATCGCTACACCAAGGATTTTCCCCAATCCTTATTTGATCCTAGGCCTAGCCTATCAGACCTCAGCCCATCACACCGAATGTGTATCCTCTGGAGAACCCCACACGTGGCCACCATTTACCCAGGGAAGTTTTGTAGCAGTGGGAGCCACAGAGTAAAAGCAGGTTTTCTGTGCTGTCACTTACCGCAACTCCAAAATGCTGGTCACGTTTCGAGAGGGAAAGATGCGTCGGATGTAATTGAAGTCGCCAACGAAGAGGCTCCCATCGACTCCAACAGCCAGGGCGACTGGGGCAAGCAGCTTGTTGCCTTCAGCAAGGCCATTGCAGCTGGGACAGGAGATGCTCCGGCGGCGGCCGTTGCCCATGATGCTGGTGATGATGGCGGGCTGCTGCGTCAGGAACTGGTTCTCCCCAGTGCCCTTGTGCAGGATTCCTGGGCGGGGTGGGGGGGCAGTAAATTGGGATGGTTACTGCAGCCCTCCGGGTGCACATGTCTATCAACTTACTGAGGATGGGTGAAAGTGACAGAGGGAAGAGAAACAGTAGGAAACGTCAACTGTGGGGAGGTCCCCAATTTCCTCCCAATGCTGATAGCTCTGCAACAGGATGGGTAAGCCCCGAGGCCACGGTCCGGGGTAAGAAAACATTTGCAGAGATAATTGAAGAAGAATTGTGAGGGACACTAAGATGCATGGTCTGGGAAAACCAGCTCCACGGTGTTTGACATTTCAAAGGAGAAGGTGGAAAAACCTATGAGTATTTCGGGCATTTGATGAAAAACAGATGCAAGAAGGGGATGGTGCTTTCGCTTAAATGTCAAGGCTGGAGAGAAGGTTCCAGAGGCAAGACTAGGTTGTATTCAGGAAAAGGAGTTGTGCTCACAAACCACTTTTTTTTTGGATGTAGGCCATTTTTAAAGTCTACTGAATTTGTTATAACATTGCTTCTGTTTAATGTCTTTTTTTTTTTTTTTTTGGCACCAAGGCATCTTGGATCTTAGCTCCCTGACCAGGGAACTGAGTTTGCATGGGAAGGTGAAGTCTTAACCATCAGATCAGATCGCCAGGGAGGTCTCTCACATACCACTTTTAACGTTGAGGATATGGTGTTTGTCCAGGGACCAGCCACCGAGGTTGGAAGGGTCCAGCTCAAATCCCTGAAGGAGGGCTGTCCTTTTCTCCCACAGGATGAGACTGGGGCAGGTCTCATATTCAAAGCCGACGGACACTGAAAGATACAAGGGGGTGGGGCAGAGCGGGAGATGAGAGAGTTTACTTGATTACTCCAGAGCCCTCCAGCAGGAATAAGAAACTTGTGCTCACGGTAATACAGATTCAGTTCAAAAAACTCACTCAAGGAAGCAGGCTGATTGCTTTTCTCCTTGTGATTCCGTACAATATTAAATTCAAATTTCAAGCTGAACTCAACCTTGAAACTTTACACAGTAGTAGTCTGTGGGGATGGAAAGACCTTTCCAATGAACAGCCGGCTTTTCAAAAATGACCCCAGTGATGGAGAGGGAAGAGATGAATCATCTAAAAACTGAATACAACGCTCCTTTAGAGATGGACAGGAGACCGTTTCCCTCAGCCTCCTGCTCACGGCGTGCCTTCTCTGTATTCTGCTTTGTCTATTTCCACTCACTAGCAGAAAGACCTATGGAAGCTTTGCGGCTCATTTATAAGGGGATTTTGGAGGCGACAGCTTGTGTTAGTTAAGGCACTTTGTACATTCACTCAGGATTCCAGAGGGTTCCAAGTGAGGCAGGCACGGGGACACAGCCTGCCAATTATGTGGCAATGCAGTGGGGAACAGGATCCAAAACCTATGAAAACCCTGCACTTGCCACATGGACAAACAGGAGAGAGGGGCGGGGGGTGGAGGACTCGAGTCCCAATTCTGTTACAGCTCACACGTCCTCGTGGTTCCACGTCCCCCATGTGTAAAACAGAGCAGGTGACGCTTCAGTTTCTGCGAGATGTCGTGAGGATAGATGAGACAAAATGCCGAGCTGCCATACATTTTTAATTGGAGCGCTGCTTTAGAAATATGAGGCATTGTTATTATTGCTGTTCCTACTACATTAAATTCTTAACTATGTGTGTCACCTTAGGGGATTCTCCTCCGCTTCTTTTAAATCCTGAGATATAGGAGTGTCGAGATGAACGGAAGATACATTTTATCTTTTAAAAAAAAGCTCCATGTATTTCCTGGCTTGTCCTCTGAAAATTCTAAGAAACAATGACCAACTCAGTAGCAAAGAGAATTGCTAGTGCTTGGTCTGTGGCCTTGAAATATTATTTCTCATTAAAAGGAATCAGGGCTCCTTGAAGACATGGCTGGGGCAAGAAATGAACAACAGACGACCAGGCCATTTTATCAGACCAGATAGGAAGGAAATAACATCTACTAGGGCAATGGCAAAAAAAAATTGGGAATCAGCTTGAAGAGGCTTCTACTGACCAAAGATGAGACAATCTGACTATTAGGAAAGACAACTTCAAAGGATATATTAAGAGGTATTTCATCCTTTGAGTTTATAATCATATTTAAAAAATGGATTTGCCACTGGTAGAGGATATTAGAGAGCCAACTTACAATGCTGAAAACTGGTAAACAAAGGGAAAGAATCAAGCATTTATCTTATTTAAACTGTACTTCAAATAACAAAGTAGTTAATGAGAAAGTATCTCTATAGAAAAGTATTCTAACTAGTAAATAATAAAGAAGCAATGACATTACTAGAATATCATTTTGTAATCCCTAATGACCTAATGAATCTAGGTAATGAGCATCAATGCTGCAGAAAGCATAAAAGAACAGACAAGCTGACATTAGTCACCTCCTGACAGAAGATGAGAGCACCACCTGTCTTTCTTAAAAAAAAAAAAGAAAAAAAAGAATAAAATACCTAGAAATAAATTTAACCTAGGAGGCAGAAGACCTGTACACTGAAAACTCCAAGAAATTGATGAAAGAAACTAGAGAAGACACAAAGAAGTGGAGAGATACTCCATGCTCATGGATTAGAAGAATTAATATTCTAAAATGTCCATACAACCCAAAGAAAAGTACAGATTCAGTGCAATCTCAATCAGTATTTTTCACAGAAAAAGAACAAATGTTCTTAAAATATGCATGGAACCACAAAACCTTGAACAGTCAAAGCAATCTTGAAAAGAACAAAGCTGGAGGCACCACACGCTCAGATTTCAAACTATATTACAAAGCCACATTTATCAAAACAACATGGTGTTGGCATAAAAACAGACACAAAAAATCAGTGGAATACAGTATAGAGTCTAGAAATAAACCTAAGTATACACAGTCAACTAATTTGATGAAGGAGCCAAGAATATTTCAGTGGGCAAAGGATACTCTCTTCAATAAGTGGGCTGGGAAAGTTGGACAGTCACATGCAGAAAAAAAAAAAAAAAAGAAACTGTACCACTCTATACTATTCATAAAAATTAACTCAAATGGATTAAAAGGCCCCAAACCCATCTAGAAGAAAACACAGGCAGTAAGCTCATTAACATCAGTCATGGCAATGACCCTTTGAATTTGACAGATAAAGCAAAGGCAACAAAAGCAAAAAAGAGCAAGTAGGACTACATCAAACTAAAAAGCTTCTGCCCAGCAAAGAAAACCATCCATAAAATGAAAAGAGAAAATATTTGTAAATCATATATCTGATAAGAGGTTAGTGTCCAAAGTTCATAAAGAACTTGCACCTCTTGACAACCAAAAGCCAAAAAATCAATTAAAAAAACAGGCAAAGGAACTTAATGGGCATCTATCAGAAGACATACATAAGGCCAACAATACATGAAAAGATTCTCAGTATCACTAATTTCCAGGGAAGAGCAAATCAAACCCACAATGTGATATCACCTCACATCTATCAGAATGGCTATCATCAAAAAGAATACAAATGACAAATGCTGGTGAGGATGTGGAGAAGAGGAACCCTTGTGTGCTGTTGGTAGTAATGTGAACTGGTATAGCCACAGAAAACAGCATGGAGGTTTCTCAAAAAGTTAAAATAGAACTACCATGTGGCCCAGCAACTCCACTTTTTGGTATTTACCTGGAGAAAACAAAAAACACTACATTGTAGCATTATTTACAATAACGAACACGTAGAAACAACCAAGGTGTCCATCAACAAATGGATGGATAGAGATGATGTGGTATACAAGCAATGAAATAGTATTCAGCCATGCAAAAGAATGAAGTCTTGCCACTGGTGACGATACAAACGAACCTTGAGGGCATTATGTTGAGTGAAATATGTGAGACAAAGAAAGACATATACTGTATAACCTCACCTATAGGTGGATCTCAAAATTTGTGTAAATGGGAATATTACTTGCTCTAAATGCCTTAATCCTTTATCGTGATAAATAGTACATTTCTTTTTGTGAGATCTAACGAATCTTTTTAAAGTGTTTATGGAGTAAAGATGATCATAAGCAGAATAGAAAAATTAAAAACAAGCAAAAAACCAAGATCATGTACAGGTAACAAATTGGTGTCTCCAGAGGCAAGGGCTGAAAGGTGGACCAGACAGGCGAAGGAAATAAAAAGATAGAAACTTTCAGTTAAAAAATAAATGAGTCATGGGGATGTGAGGTACAGCGCAGTGACGATCGTTGGTAATACTGTATTGCACATTTTAAAGTTGCTGAGAGAGTAGATCTTAAAAGTTCTCATCACCAGGAAAAATTTTGGATCTAAGTATGGTGACAGATGTTCACTAGACCTACTGCAGTCATCATTTTGCAATATATACAAATATTGAATCATTATGTCATACACCTGTTATATGTCAATTATATTTAAAAAAAGTTGGTATAGATAAAAAAATCAAACCTGTACTTAGGAAACCTCCAGGTTCAGCTGTCGATTTACAGGAGATACAGAACGGTGGAATATGTTAAACAGCCATAGGTGTGCAATCAGAAAACAAACCAGGCTAGAGAAATGCTACAGGCAAACAACAGCTTCTTCAACAAATACATCATAAAACAAAACTGAGCGAGAAGTGAAAGGAAAAACCATAGGTTGAAATAATTGAAGAGAAATCAACCAATCGCACAAGGCAGATGTCATAGTAAGCACAGGGAGATATCTATAGTAATTACACCAAAGAACATGATAAATAAGTCAAAGTGACTAATATCAAAAACAAAAAAAGAAAGAAGGAACAATGGTTCACCGAAAAGGTAGAAAACAGAGGCTAAAATGACAATGCTAAGTCCCTACCTGGCAATAACTTATTTAACTGTAAACATTACAGTCTCCAATCAGAAGACATGAAATGGCCAAGTGAACAAATCAAATAAACAAGATTCAATGATATAACCCCTACTATAGGCTTAAGGTGGAGAAGGCAATGGCACCCTACTCCAGTACTCTTGCCTGGAAAATCCCATGAAGAGAGGAGCCTGGTGGGCTGTAGTCCATGGGGTCGCTGGGAGTCGGACACGACTGAGCAACCTCACTTTCACTTTTCACTTTTGTGCATTGGAGAAGGAAATGGCAACCCACTCCAGTGTTCTTGCCTGGAGAGTCCCAGGGACAGGGGAGCCTGGTGAGCTGCTGTCTCTGGGGTTGCACAGAGTTGGACACGGCTGATGCGACTTAGCAGCAGCAGCAGCAGCAGAGGCTTAAGGACCTATATAGACTGAGAATGAAGGGATGGAAAAATACATTTCAAGCTTTCAAGCAAGTGGTAAACCTCCCTACCCTGTCTCAAGCAAGGGTAGCTATATTTATATCAGATGAAATAGATTTTAAACTAAAAATGTTCAAAAGAGACAAAGATGATCATTATACAATTGTAAAGCAGTCAATACATTGAGAAGATATAACAATATAAATATTTATTCACCCAACATTGCAGCATCTAAACATATAAAGCACAACTTGAATGAAGGGATGGAAAAATACATTTCAAGCTTTCAAGCAAGTGGTAAACCTCCCTACCCTGTCTCAAGCAAGGGTAGCTATATTTATATCAGATGAAATAGATTTTAAACTAAAAATGTTCAAAAGAGACAAAGATGATCATTATACAATTGTAAAGCAGTCAATACATTGAGAAGATATAACAATTATAAATATTTATTCACCCAACATTGCAGCATCTAAACATATAAAGCACAACTAATGAAGCTAAAAGGAGAAATAATACAGTAAAATTATGGATTTAATATCTCATTCTCAAAAAATGGATAGATCACTCAGACAGAAAATCATAAAGGGGACAGCTGATTTGAATAACACTATAGGAAAGGCAATGCCATTGGGCCTTAGAAATCATCACCATTCACAAAGCTAGTGGAGGTGGTGGAATTTCAGTTGAGCTCTTTCAAATCCTGAAAGACAATGCTGTGAAAGTGCTGCACTCAGTATGCCAGCAAATTTGGAAAACTCAGCAGTGACCCCAGGACTGGAAAAGGTCAGTTTTCATTCCAATCTCAAAGAAAGGCAATGCCAAAGAATGCTCAAACTATTGCACAATTGCACTCATCTCATACACCAGTAAAGTAATACTCAAAATTCTCCAAGCCAGGCTTCAGCAATATGTGAACCATGAACTTCCAGATGTTCAAGCTGGGTTTAGAAAGCAGAAGAACCATAGATCAAATTGCCAACATCCACTGGATCATGGAAAAAGGAAGAGAGTTCCAGAAAAATATCTATTTCTGCTTTATTGACTATGCCAAAGCCTTTGACTGTGTGGATCACAATAAACTGTGGAAAATTCTGAAAGAGATGGGAATACCAGACCACCCGACCTGCCTCTTGAGAAATCTGTATGCAGGTCAGGAAGCAACAGTTAGAACTGGAGGTGGAACGACAGACTGGTTCCAAATAGGAAAATGAGTACGTCAAGGCTGTATATCGTCACCCTACTTATTTAGTTTATATGCAGAGTACATCATGAGAACGCTGGGCTGGAAGAAGCAAATCAACTATACTTCATTAAAAATAAATATATAAATAAATAAAGTGACAGATTCCGTCAGACTGTCTGCTGGGGAAGGAGTTACAAAGGGTCGTGTGACAAATGAAATGACAATTATTTGTTAGCACTAGTCTTGTGTTGGAGTGTTGGGGACACATTAGTAAACAAAATGGGCAAAAATCCCTGCCCTTATGAAACTGAACAGTGTGTGTGTGTGTGTTTGTGTGTGTGGTCTATTTGGGTATGATTCATGTACCATCATCAACCAAGCAATTGGGCCTTGGTTAGGCTCCATTAAGGTGGACTGTTCATGACCTTGCCATACTTTCTACCTTTAATTTTTTTTCAAAATGCTGTCAATGATGATGGGGCATAAGCATCAAAGCATTTGCCATATGGGTAAAAATTCCCGAATAAGGAATCTCTTTGCTTTTAAAATAGTGTACTTCGACCCAGAAATCAGGAACCCTTCAACTTTCTCAAGTCCCCTTTTTGCCCTTCATCAGGTCTGTTTATGTCGATGTTGGCAGGGTCACACCCACGTTCCCTTGGCCCTTTCTGGAGCTTGTTTGCTGATGATTTGTGTACACGCCACGGCTTTCTGTGCCTCCCTCCCTCTTTGCCAGAGGGAACAAGCTTTCTCCATACATAGGGCAAGATGGAAATTCTGGGGGATGATGCCCTAGAAGCAGCTCTCGAGCAGCGAGGGATAGGAGATGGTGCATAAATACTCTTAGCCTCCTTGCTCCTAGAAGGATGATTCTGGAGCATCTCTCCCAGAAGGTCTCTGGCGGGATAGGGTCCCAGGCACCCACAGGGGTGGAACTATTCATCAATACACACCCATTTTTCAACCTCTGTCCCTCTTCCATGTCAAGTGAGCTTCCTGGGGTCATCTCTCAGGAAGTAGTTGTAGGTGCGTCTTTGTCTGAGATTCTCCTTCTGTCAGAATTCCATTCCCTTGATTCAGAGTACACACATTTCAAGACTTCTGTTGACGGGTTTGCTGCACAGTCTGGACAAGTGCTATTTCATCTCCCTTTCACAGAACTGCTCCTGCTTGTACATTTTGTACCTGCTTCAGACCAGATCCATCTTCTCTCTGCCTGAAATCTCATTACCATTTCTTTGATGACCCAGTGATAGTCATTGGATTGCTTTGACCAGAGTCTGAACTCACTGAGTTGATAACTTCATGGAATGATTTTATTTTTTCCAGTAATTGCTACTGAGTGTGTTCTTCCCAGTGGATACAGGGAACACAACAATAACTCAGCCTGATTCTATCTGTCTAAGCCATTAAAGAAGACAATCTCATTTGAATTCATTTTTTATTTTATTTTATTTTGTGTGTGTGTAATAAACTTTTATTAAAGTGTAAAGGAGATAGAGAAAGCTTCTGACAGGCATCAGAAGGGGGTAGAAAGAGTACCAACTTGTTAATGTTAGCAATGAAGTTATATACTCTCCAGTGAATTCAAAGAATGTCTGGAGGTTGTAAAGACCTCATCAGACCCACTCCCATAATCTACATTTTAAGATAACGGAATTAGCCAGAAGGTTTAATCCAGAGACTGTCCTCAGGCAGAATACATTGTTGTTATATAATCCTAAGGAATGTAGAGAAATAAGTTTGTCCTTTCTTCCTCCTGGAGAATTTCAGACCCCTCTCTCCGTGGGGACCCCTAGACTTCTTATCAATAACACCCCTTTCCTTTGCTCGGGCTAAGCTTGCATCGGAGAAAGAGACAGAAGTAGCAAGGCGTAGGGAGTGGCAGGAAACATGGTGCACTTTCTTATTCTTTCTTTCTCCTGAGTCCCTCCCCCCAGTCAAATCTTAGAACTCCTGGCTCAGACTTATGGGGAGCCGTCAGGAGGGGAGCGTTCAGTAACCCAGCCGGCTGCAATCAGCTGCCTGGAGATGCGGTTGGAGGAAGGTGAGATGCCTGAATCTCATTTGTATCCGCCTGAAGACAGCCTCTGCTTTTGGAGTGGTCATGGTGTAGATGATATGTGTGGTTTTAGAGTAATATTCAGTTCCTCCCCAGCTGCTGCACACTGTAGAAAAGCAGCTGTGGCCTTCCCTGGTGGTCCAGTGGTTGAGAACCCAATTGCTAGTACAGGGGACACAGGTTCGATCCCCAGTCCAGGATGATTCCACATGCCATGGGGCAACTAAGCCCGCGTGCCACAGCTATCAGGCCATGCTCCGGAACCTGTGAGCTGCAACCACTGCATGCTGCAGCTGCTGAGGCCGCCACAGCGAGAAGCCTGCGCCCTGCCCCTGAAGAGCAGCCCCGCTAGCCCCAGCTGGAGGGAGCCCATGTGTGGCAACAAAAGTAACAGTCAAAAACAAAACAAAATAAAGTGGGGAAACAAGGAAAAGCAGCTGTATTTCTCTTTGATCCTCCCATGGTGGATGCCTCCAATGCCCTCGCCAAGTTGGGCACCATCCCATTTCTTAGTTAAGCGCTTGCCATGCTCCGTCTCCACACATCATCGGAGCCAGAGGAAATGGGTGTCTTCTATGCCCACCAAGCGTTTCAGGGACCTGCCTGGGGAAGGTTGCTTCCATCTTTTTCTTCCCAGGCACTCAATATATACTATCCAGAGGCCCATCCTGAGTCTCAGGCTATGTACATCTTGAGGGCTTTCACTTTCTGAAATTTCCAGATGAGAAATGAACTCTTTATGTATCAGCATACCTCCCAGCTTCATGGGATAAATGTTAACATCTCCCCTGTCACCAAGTGGAGGAAGGGTCCCAACACTCGCTTCCAGTCTCCCAGAGAGCTTCTCTGATCCAGAACAACCTCCTGACTATATATTTTTTGGTAAAAACATTCAGATCAGTCCAGCATCTTTGGAACAAGAGAGGTAGAGTAAGAATCTTTGGCCATGAATCTAGCTTTCCTTGAATTTGGCCTTTCAGAATTAAGATTTTTTTCTTCATAGCAGTATCTGCATTCTTGTCTTACAATGTTTGTAACCTCTGGGGATAGTAATGTTTATCTGTGGTTCATGTCAATGTGATTTTACATAGAATTTTATAGCAACTCATTTGCATTCCCCAAGGTCATAAAGACATCATTCTTGTCACTCAAGAAACAAATTCAGGAAATCACTAGAGTTTCCAATGACACAGTGGAAAAAAAGGCAAACATTTATTTTTATTTGCAAGAGCAGTTTCTGCCAATAGTGCTCACAAAACCTTTTAAGCTACAGTAACTTTTGGTAAACTCAATGAAGACTTTAAAAAAGACCCAGTGATAAGAAAATTACAGAAAAATCTCCATTACACTGTCGAAAATGTTTGGAATCCAAAATCTACTATTTTCTGCAATGGTTTGTAATATTTGCTCTGGTTAAAAAAAGATTTTCTTTTTGCTTCCTTTCTACTTCTACATAGTCCTGGTTAAGTGAATACAATCTCTCCCATATCTGCCATTTTCTGGATTTAGATTATTTTCATTCTTACATCCTTATATTAATATTTTAACATTTTACATAAAACATTGAGTGTGTTGTATTTTATGAAAAAAATTATAGATCCTATTTATGATGAGGCATTTCCAGTTTAGTGAAAAAACTGAAAACCTAAACAGCAGAAATTCATTTTATGCCTTTTTTTCCTTTTTAGCTATAATAAATAATTAGCAACCTATTAATTACAAACATTCTTAATTAGGCTTAGAGTAGCCAGAGCATTTTCAAAATTTTAAATTCATGTTTGTTACAGTATGTGAAGTCATTAAGAAAAGCCTCTGGTTTTCCAGTTTGGTAACAAATGGCTTTTGTTTGATGCAGAATTAATAAAACTAATGATGACTATGTAGCTTTTCCAGAGTTTTAAAGGCAAATCTATATTGGCCTACAGTTAACATGCAAATTCTTCCAACAAGCAACACAAAATGTACTGTAGTAGTCATTCATGTTTATCCACATTCAAGAAGATCTAGTCAGCAGCACAACTCTCCTATGTCAGAAACACATAACATGGTCACAGCTGAATTCAGATCACACCTGGGAAAAATCCCCTTTTCCTAATGCATCCTCTAGAGTCCAGACTTCCAGTACGGTACAGAAACAATAGCAATGAATACTGTGGTACAAAGGTCAGCACAGACAAGAGTTTGGTGTGCTAGCATACAGAGCTTTAAAAACAGTGACAAACAAAACCAAACATCTTGCCCTGTTCTCTCTCTTCTGCTTCTGTGAGACTAGCATTCTCACAGTCTTCTAGAAACATTCAATTCGGGGAATGAAGTCTAAATGACCCTAGCGCTGGGGTGCTGAATCAAGGTGTGAAGGGGCGGAACATGGAGCTCAGCACCTCCCACAGATATATCAGACCATCCTAGAACTGAAATTGCTCCTTGGAGGGGAAATTTGGCCACAAGGGCACGTCATATTCATTTAAGAGAAGGTACTGGGGGAACATACTGCCGAGCAAAAAGTGGTTTATTACTACTAATAGGTTTGAAGGACAATATGATTTTTCAAAATATTGAGTTTTCTCCCAAGGAATATTTTTGGTGGTATGCTAATGCTATTCTATGCTAAGTCACTTCAGTCGTGTCCGACTCTGTGCAATCCTATAGATGGCAGCCCACCAGGCTCCCCCGTCCCTGGGATTCTCCAGGCAAGAACACTGGAGTGGGTTGCCATTTCCTTCTCCAATGCATGAAAGTGAAAAGTGAAAGTGAAGTTGCTCAGTTGTTAGCGACCCTATGGACTGCAGGCCACCAGGCTCCTCCGTCCATAGGATTTTCCAGGCAAGAGTACTGGAGTGGGGTGCCATTGCCTTCTCCGTTTGGTGGTATATCGTGGCTCAAATTTCACTGCATTATTTTTGGCTGGATAAATGAAATGTGCACCCACCCCCATCACCATCACTCTGAAGTCTTCTTCCATCACGTAAGACACTTGTTAAGATAAGAAAGATATTCTACTAAAGCTGACGGTGATTGAGAGTCATTCAGTATTCAAAGTTCCTAAAGAATCGTTGGTTCTCTGAAAGGGATAAAAAAGTAGGAAAGACTTTTTTCAAACTCTTGCTAGTAAACAGGTATTACTTCAACTGATACAATGGCTACGTGACATCAAAGTACTATAAATTATCAAAACTATCGTACAGAAAAATTACAAATTCATTGCAAAATACATTACGCTGCTACCATTAAGAAAAAAGTGCTTTTTATTTTCCTTTCCTTTTTTTTTTTTTTTGCCAGAAAAGTATTCTTTCAATATAGAAAATCCTATGCGTTACCCTGCATGTGGCTACGATATACCACAACGGAGTTTGTACTGAGTCCTTCTGATTTGCTGGATGAAAGGCTGAAAAATATAATAATGACTCATTAAAGCCATGTCCCAAACGACCGTGCCAGCTGTCAGTGGAGAGATGCCTGTTGAAGACACGAGAGGATGCCCTGGTCTGCCGAGCCCTGCCGGTCGCCGCACAGCCCCGGCAGTCCGCTGGTCTGGCCTGCTGCATGCTCTCGGGTCCCTTGCATTCTCCTGCCCTGTTCTCGCATCGTCACCTCTGTGACTCTTCCGCTCAGTGGTGCCGGTACTGCCTCATGAGAGGAACGATGCAGGACGGCGGCCCCGCCAGTTTCAGGAACGGGTGTCTGAGGAGCTCCTCCGCTGTGGCCCTCCGAGCGGGCTCCCGCACCAGCATCAGGTCCAGGAACGCCCGCAGCACTGAGGAGACCTGCGGAGACAGAGGCCAGGCTCCTGAGGACTAGCCCGGACCACCCGGCCCCCCGCGCGGCCTCCCAGCAAACTCCTGGGAAAGCCTGCCCACAACGCCCGGGTCCAGAAAGGCAGCTTGAAGAAAGAGCTCACGCGAGCAAAAGCAGGCATTACCTTTCTTAACACACGCTGGTTTCCTTATCTTTTTCAAACCTGAAATACTAGGAGTAAATGATGGTACAACAAAGATATGTACTAAATGAGGGACAACAGCGGCTCTTATGGTGCACCCACTATGCTCAGAGGCTGGTCACACACATTTGATGAACAGTGTTATAAACGGGGAATGAGTTTTGTTTATTTTTCTAACCACGCAACCATCTAGGCTTTGTGCAATTCCTTTTTTTTTTAATACTTTAAAAAAATGTGGACCAGTTTTCAAGTCTTTATTGAATTGGTTACAATATTGCTTCTGCCATGTGCCTTTTAATTCGTGTGCCTTTTACTTTTTTTGGCCTCAAGGCTTATAGAATCTCAGTTCCCAGGTGAGGGATCAACCCCTGCATTGGAAGGGAAGTCTTAACCACTGGACTGCCAGGGAAGTTCCTGGAATTCCTTCTTTGAAGAGAAACACATTTCCCTAAGGAAATGTGACAACAGATAGCATTTGTCCTTTGCTGATGCTGCTGCTAAGCCGTTTCAGTTGTGTCCGACTCTGTGCGACCCCATAGATGGCAGCCTACCAGGCTCTGCCGTCCCTGGGATTCTCCAGGCAAGAACACTGGAGTGGGTTGCCATTTCCTTCTCCAATGCATGCAAGTGAAAAGTGAAAGTGAATTTGCTCAGTCGTCCTTTAGTTTCTCGTAATTTACTTTTTTACAGTATAGCTTGTATACCCTCATTCCATACTCCTACCCAGGTTCCCTTGGTTGAGAAAATCTCTAGGAGGAGGGTATGGCAACCCACTCCAGTATTTTTGCCTGGGAAATCTCATGAACAGAGGAGACTGGTGGGCTACAATCCAGGGGATCGCAAAGAGTCAGACACTACTGAGAACAGCACATTATTTAACCTGTCCAATGTTGTAAAAATTTCACGCTCTTGTTCAATTCAAGCAGCTTCCCCGCTTTGTTGCAGGTCCACCTAGCCTAGACGAGTGATTCTTCAGGGGCTCTTCCCTAAGGGGTAGGGATGAGGGAAGAGGGGATGCTATCACAAACAATTCTCGCCCTCTTGGTATCTGGGGGGTAGTGGGATGGTCGGTATCTTTAGGGCTAATCTGTGGAAACAGCTCTCTCAGCAAGCCTAGCCCACTGGTGGCCCCACAGTGGTGGTTTCGTTGACTTAGCATCGTTTTTTTTCTGAGCTTGGCTCTACTTGATGATGCCTGGAAACCAGGAAAGATCCTCTCTGGTTCCCTCACCATGTTGCTCACTGGTGGTGAAGTCGCTCAGTTGTGTCTGACTCTTTGCGACCCCGTGGAGTGTAGCCCACCAGGCTCCTCCATCCATGGAATTTTCCAGGCAAGAATACTGGAGTGGGTTGCCATTTCCTTCTCCATGTTGCTCGTTGCCCTGTACTATCTAGCCCCTGTCCACCCTCTGACACACCTTATCCTTCACCTTGCTCACTTTGCCCTGGCTGAGGGTCTTCAAACTGTTCCTCCCTACACCTGGGATGTTTTCATCCCAGATCTTTGCATGACTTGCTTCTTTTTGCCAATCAGGCTCCATCCAGTCCCTTGACAGGACACCCTTCAACCCTCAGCCAAAATGAACTCCCAATTCCTTTTCTGCCCCCCTCAATCATGTCACAGTGTGTTATTCATTTCCTGGCATGTGCCACTCTCTAAAATTATTTTGATCATCCCTTGTGTGTAGTTTGTTATCTGGTTCCCCAACTGGAATGCAAACCCTCTGAGAGTCAGGAAATGTGGGGCTTTGAGCTGGGATGTCCTGGTCATTAGAACACCCCCCAGCGTGCCGTAAATTCCCAGTGCAGAGGTGCTGAGAGGCGCCCACTCATGGGAAGGGAGCTCATGTGCCCACGTTCACAGAGGAGCTTCAGAGAAGGGGGGGCAGATGGACTTGCCCAAGGGAGTGAAGAAGAGCAGAGACCCGAACTCAATAACTCTAATTCCATAACAGGCAGCTAATGAGAAGCTACTGCAGCACAGAGAGCTCAGTCTGGTGCTCGGGGACGACCCGGAAGGGTGAGTAGAGGGTGGGAGGGGGGATCAAGAGGAGGAGGATACATGCACACTTATAGCTGATTCATGATGCTGTACAGCAGAAGCTAACAGGGCACTTTAAAGTGAGGTCCATGCCTAGAAACCAGGGTCTACTCCCAGATGTGATCTCCTCCCAGTCTTTAACATTTCAGAGCGAGGGAGAAATCAAAGAATAATGTGGAACTTCAGCAATGGATGTTGCTTCTCACCTTGTGCAGGTCCTTCACTCTTGGAGGTAAACTGTCCCGGATCCGCCGCATGGCCTGGAGGGGGGGCTCGTTGAAGTAGGGGGGCCACCATCAATCATCTCGATCACCATGATCCCAAGGGACCAGATGTCCACCTGTTAGGCACAGTGATTATCTCAGGCAAGGAGAACTTTCTGAAAGGTTGAGTATGGCCAGGGAACCCAGTAGATTCAAACTCATTCATAAATTCATACGGTATTTGTAACTTCTCAAAATCTACAATTCAGATTTATCGGCTGAAGGGTTGAGTGACCAAGTGTTTGCTACTGGTCTTCGCCTGCTTTTTAAAGGCAACTTCAGTGAAGATTCTGACAGTTAGGTACATGTGAATGTCTTACTACTATGAAGTTCAAAACCTTTAAAAAAATCCTGTTTTTTATCAGGTCAGATGAGAAAACCATTCAAAGTTTTATGTTACAAACAGAAAAGAAAATTACATCTAAACCATAAAAAAATAAGAAAAGTTTTTGGCATACTCATAACAAACTCGAAAGAGCTACTCTGCACAACACAATATATCCTGATTCTTTTATTAAGTTCATTTTTTAAGTTCTTTGCTGCCGTATTTAGGTTTTTCCCTTTGTGTTTTATCACTCTGAAGCAGTGTACATAAAACTGTATTTTGTGAAACCATTGTCAGGGACTGGAGGAAAGGAAAGAGAGAGATGACAAGCAATCCTTCCCGGTTAAAGAATGGGAAGTCAGGGCAATGAGGTGCCAGGGCTGCTATAAATTCCCAGGCCCTGGCGGCTCCCTCTTCCCTCATTACACCTCTTATCAGTTAGCTGCATTCCTGCTCTCACCCAGAAGTGACCTCCACTGAGAGCTGATGCTCTCGGGACCACGGTGAGATAAGCAAGAGGCATACTTATCCAAGGGCAGCTCACCAGGGAAGGAGGGTCTGCCGGCAGGCCGGCTGCTGTTCCCGCTCACTGGCCCGAGACCCCGGCTCCGGCTCCCCCCTAGGACTGCCCCTGCACCACAGTGTAGGAGACACCGTGTGCCCAGGCGAATGTGCTCCTTGCCTCCCTGTGTGTGCATGTCTCAGAGCTTTATTCACACCGTTCCTCCCCCGAAGGCCCTCCTCCACTCTGCCCCTCATTTTGCATATCCAAACCTTGTCCCTTAATAGATTAGGAGCAGGTATGGGAGCAACTGAAGTGTCCATCAAAAGATGAATGGATAAAAAAAGACATGGTATATATACAGCGGAATATCAGTCATAAAAAGGAATGAAATGCTACCATTTGCAATAACACAGATGGACTTGGAAGGTATTATGTTAAGTGAAGAAAGTCAGACAGAGAAAGACAAATACTGTATGACATCACTTATGTGTGGAATCTAAAAACTGCAACAAACCAGTGAATACAACAAAAAAGAACCAGACTAATGATATAGAGAAGAAACTTATGGTTACAAGTGTGAAGAGGGAAGGAGGGAGGGGCAATAAGGGGACAGGAGAATTAAAAAAACCCCAGAAGGTTACTATGGGATTACATGGAATCATATGTGTGAAATTTTTTGAAAATTGTAAATTGTAGAATTTAAAGAAGCATTCAATAGAAAAGACAACTTTAAAAAAATTAAAAGTCAGTAACAACAAATATAGATTATGAGAGGTTATATCCTTTCCAGAACAAACAGAAATTGTGCCATATTTTTAAATATTTCAATATTCATATATAATTTTTTGCAATAGGAATACATTATTTCTCACTCAAATATTCACCCCAGCCTGTGGAGTTTTCTCTGACCCTGCATCTTCTGAACACACCTGCTCATCTGTGAGTCTCCAGCCGCTTTTCAGGTGGCACTGGCCCTGAGGGTTAGATGAGAGCTGCGGTGCCTCTTCCCCACTGCCCATGTGGGACCCAAGCAAACTGCTCCATCAACGCTGTCGTGACACCCCAAGGGTGGACAGACTCTCTTCTGCCACAACTTGCTCTGTGAAAAGCCTAGTGAATGGCAATCGAATGTGGAGCTAAAAGTCATCAAGCTGGTCTCTGCGGGTCTTTAACAAGCTCAGAACCCTTGCATCTCAGCCAGACCCTGCCCACTCCCCAGCAGTGACCATCACCTCCTTACCTCTGTCCCATATGGCAGCCTAGAAATCACCTCGGGTGCCATCCAGTAGGGTGTGCCAACCAGTGATTTCCTCTTCGGCACTTCTTTGGAAACTTGAGCACAGAAACCAAAGTCAGACAGCTTGATCTGAAAAGGAAAGAAATGCAATAAACTTAACCATTTAAAAATACTGGCTTCAACATTTGGGGCAAGATGGAGGGACCTAGAGATTTTCATACTAATGACGTAAGTCAGAAAGAGACAGATACCATATACGGTATCACTTGTATCTGGAACCTAGAACAAATGATACAAATGAACTTATCTATGAAAAAGAAACAGACTCAGACAGAGTTGTGGTTGCCAGGGAGAGGGGGATGGGCAGATGGGGGGTTGGGATCAGCAGATGCAAAGGGCGTGTGTAAGATGGACAAACAGCAAGGTCCTGCTACGTAGCACAGGGAACTGTATTCAGTATGGTGACAAACCACAATGGAGGAGAATATAAAAAAGAAAATATATATACACATGCACAATTGAACCGCTTTGCCAAATCACAGAAATTAAGGCAACATTGTAAATCAACTATATTTCAATAAAATAAATCTTAAAAATATACCGGCTTCAAAATGTAGAAATATAACAAAAGTTTCAGTTTCAAAGCAAAATCATCTTATCATTCACAGGCCTTGGATATATCAGAGAAGGGGCTCTCAGACCCTTTCATTGGAAAAGCACAACCCATTTTACTGAAAAAAACACTCATGGCCCCACCAGGACTGACTTTCAAATGTTTAGCTGCTGCTATCTTTTTATACAATCATGACATAATATAATACACCCCAAAAAGGAAACTCATCAAAATTCAAGGCCACTACTTCCATTTAATGTAAGAGAGATAAGAAAGCCTTCTTCAGTGATCAACACAAAGAAATAGAGGAAAACAACAGAATGGGAAAGACTAGATATCTCTTCAAGAAAATTAGAGATACCAAGGGAACATTTCGTGCAAAGATGGGCTCGATAAAGGACAGAAATGGTCTGGACCTAATAGAAGCAGAAGATATTAAGAAGAGGTGGCAAGAATACACAGAAGAACTGTACAAAAAAGAGCTAATCATGATGGTATGATCACTCACCTAGAGCCAGACGTCCTGGAATGTGAAGTCAAGTGAACCTTAGAAAGCATCACTATGAACAAGGCTAGTGGAGGTGGTTGAATTCCAGTTGAGCTCTTTCAAATCCTGAAAGATGATGCTGTGAAAGTGCTGCACTCAACATGCCAGCAAATTTGGAAAACTCAGCAGTGGCCACAGGACTGGAAAAGGTCAGTTTTCATTCCAATCCCAAAGAAAAGCAATGTCAAAAAATGCTCAAACTACTGCACAATTGCACTCATCTCACACGCTAGTAAAGTAATACTCAAAATTCTCCAAGCCAGGCTTCAGCAATATGTGAACCATGAACTTCCAGATGTTCAAGTTGATTTTAGAAAAGGTAGAGGAACCATAGATCAAATTGCCAACATGTGCAGGATCATGGAAAAAGCAAGAGAGTTCCAGAAAAACATCTATTTCTGCTTTATTGACTATGCCAAAGCCTTTGATTGTGTGGATCACAATAAACTGTGGAAAATTCTGAAAGAGATGGGAATACCAGACCACTTGACCTGCCTCTTGAGAAACCTATATGCAGGTCAGGAAGCAACAGTTAGAATTGGACATGGAACAACAGACTGGTTCCAAATAAGAAAAGGAATACATCAAGACTGTATATTGTCACCCTGCTTATTTAACTTATATTCAGAGTACATCATGAGAAATGCTGGGCTGAAGAAGCACAAGCTGGAATCAAGATTGCCGGGAGAAATACCAATAACCTCAGATATGCAGATAACATCACCCTTATGGCAGAAAGTGAAGAGGAACTAAAAAGCCTCTTGATGAAAGTGAAAGAGGAGAGTGAAAAAGTTGGCTTAAAGCTCAACATTCAGAAAATGAAAATCATGGTGTCTGGTCCCATCACTTCATGGGAAATAGATGGGGAAACAGTGGAAACAGTGTCAGACTTTATTTTGGGGGGCTCCAAAATCACTGCAGATGGTGACTGCAGCCATGAAATTAAAAGACCCTTACTCCTTGAAAGGAAAGTTAGCATATTCAAAAGCAGAGACATTCATTGAAACATGTATACTATGTAAGAAATGAATTGCCAGTCTAGGTTCGATACAGGATACAGGATGCTTGGGGCTGGTGCACTGGGATGACCCAGAGAGATGATATGGGGAGAGAGGTGGGAGGGGATTTCAGGATTGGGAATGCATGTACACCTGTGGCAGATTCATGTATGGCAAAACCAATACAGTACTGTAAAGTAAAATTTTTAAAAAAATTGTAAAAAAAAAAAAAAAAGCAGAGACATTACTTTGCCAGCAAAGGTCCATCTAGTCAAGGCTATGGTTTTTCCAGTGGTCATGTATGGATGTGAGAGTTGGACTGTGAAGAAAGCTGAGCACTGAAGTGCTGAGCCTTTGAACTGTGGTGTTGGGGAAGACTCTTGAGAGTCCCTTGGACTGCAAGGAGATCCAACCAGTCCATTCTGAAGGAGATCAGCCCTGGGATTTCTTTGGAAGGAATGACGCTAAAGCTGAAACTCCAATACTTTGGCCACCTCATGTGAAGAGTTGACTGATTGGAAAAGACTCTGATGCTGGGATGGACTGGGGGCAGGAGGAGAAGGGGACAACAGAGGATGAAATGGCTGGATGGCATCACCGACACGATGGACATGAGTTTGGGTGAACTCCGGGAGTTGTTGATGGACAGGGAGGTCTGGCGTGCTGCAATTCACGGAGTCGCAAAGGGTTGGCTACAACTGAGTGACTGAACTGAACTGATGATGCTTTAGTGCAAATAAACTGCTAGTCACAAAGCGAGTTTTGTACAAACTGCTACAGTTTAGGTTTTTTTTCCACTGAACACATTTGGATTTCTAAGTACCCTGAGATGATTCAAATAACCAACCTCATTTCTATTTTTGAATTATTGCCAGACCCCACTTGTAAAGGATGCTGGAACACCACTGCAGGCACAGGCTCCCCTTTTCATTTGCTTTTCCTCCTCTCTCAGGATAACTCAAGTTGCCAATGGAAATATGGGCATAGAAACTGAGGTTAACAATTAGTTATTAGGAGTTCAAAGTGTCCAATTTAATTACCCATTGTGCATGCATGTACGTTATTTTAGAGGTCATCCAAAAAGAAGACCCTGAGATTTCTTGCCCAGAGCTTTTAAGAATACTCTTAAGAACACATCACATCGTTAGGAACCCCACCAGGTTATATATTCCAGGTGACCAGGATTCAGTTTATTTCTGGAGGCCTGATTCCTGCTCACGATGACCTGGTCTGATTGGAGAGGGTTGTTACTTAGGATTATTGGTGATAACTGAATGCATTAAAAGATGCTTCAGGCATTGCTTGGCAATGGTTCAGAATGGTCATTTGAAGTGAAAATTGCCATAAATCAAAAGTATGGTCTCTAAGGTACAAATTCTCCCTCAGTTTTCTTTATACATCTCTGAACTGTTTTCAGTCTTTTTTTCCAGCTCTGTCTCTGCTGCCCACACCTTAATACTGGGGCTTCCTGGAGTTCAGTTCCCAGAGTTCACCTCTTCTCTTTTTATGTGTTTTTGCTAGATACATTTTTTCCCTCCCAGGCTTAATGCACATTTCTCTCCTTCATTCTAAAGCTACACATCCATCCAGTATGTGTTTCTACATGGAGTACATGGAGTTAATTCTTGGGAAGGGTGTAAGGTCCATGTCTAGATTTACTTTTTGAGCATGTGGATATCCAGTTGTTCCAGTACCATTTGTTGAAAAGACAGTCTTTGCTCCATTGCATTGTCTTCAGTCGTGTCCAACTCTTTGTGACCCTATGGACTGTGACCCTGCCAGGCTCCTCTGTCCATAGGATTCTTCAGGAAAGAATACTGGAGTGGCTTGTCATGCCCTTGCCCAGGGGATCTTCCCGATTCAGAGATGGCACCCATATCTCAGGCATCGCCTGCATTGCCAGGCATGTTCTGTCTCACTGGTGCCACCTGGGCAGTCCTGTGCTGCCTTCACGCCCTCGTCAAAGGTCGAGTGACTCTGTTTATGTGGGTCTATTCCTGGGCTGTCTAGTCTGTTTTATTGGTCTGATGATGGACAGAGAAGCCTCATGTGCCACAGTCCATGGGGTTGCAAAGAGTTGAACATGACTGAGCAAATGAACTGAACTGATAGACTTTTGAATCAATATGTCAAAACCTGAAAAAACAACTCACTGAGATTTTGACCGAAGATTATATTGAATTTGTGGGTCAGGTTGGAAAGAACATCTTGACAGTACTAAGTCCTTCCTATCCTGCAACCTTATTAGAATCACTTATTAGTTCTAGTTTTTCTTGTTGATTCTTTCAGATTTTCTACATAGGTGATCATGTCATCTATGATCAAAGAGAATTTTAATTTCTTCTTTCTCAATCTGTATACATTTTGTCCCTTTTCTTATTTTATTGCATCAGCTAGTGCTTCCAGTATGCTGTTGAAAAAGAATGGTGGAAGGGGACATCTTTGCCTTTTTCCTAAACTTAGTGGAAAAGCATATTCAATACTTAAGCATACCTCAAGGCCCTGATCACTTCTCACCTTCTCTAGAATTTTTCTTAGGAGCCCTTATTGATCTACCTGATCTCCAAATTTGTGAGAATTTAGCACTCATTTAACTTTGAACTGTTTTCCAGTGCTGATTTTGTCACTACAGCTAGGAATGACAGTGCTCAGGGGCAATAGATCTGTCTTTTAATTGTGAAGCCATACTGTGTTTGTTAAGATCTGGGAAAGCAGTAGGTACAAAATGCATGCTATTAGATCAACTTTATTTGATATTGACATATATATGAGTTTTTATATACAGAATATGACTTCTCCAATGGCTGAGTGGGTAAAGAATCTGCCTGCAATGCAGGCGAGAGACACAGGAAACGTGGGTTTGATCCCTAGGTTGGGAAGATCCCTTGGAGGAGGAAATGGCAACCCACATCAGTATTCTTGTCTGGAAAGTCCCATGGACAGCAGAGCCTGGAGGGCTACAATTCAAAGACTTGCAAAGAGTCAGATAGGGTTGTGCACATACAATATACATACATGCATGAGACAGGAGATTATGGACAAAGATACATCGTTTTTCCTTCTAAAACCGTCACTGACTTACCGAAGACAACTGCTTCTAGAATCAAAGCTGTAACACAGATGAAATGGAGGTAATGTTTTGAAAATTATCAGTGTTTTTTATTTTATTTTAATTTTTCCATTTCCTTATTCATGATCTTCTCACCAATCAGGCCAGGACTTGGGGAGTGTGGTTTGAGGTGGGACTCCATCAAATTGGATTGCTCCAGATGGAATGTTAGAGAAAGCTGGTTTAACAGAGAGATGATTTTTCTCAATTGCTTTGGCACATCAAGAATCATACCCAGGTGCTTCAGATCATATAATTTCCATATGGTATAAAGAAGAGTGCCCTGGGAATTCCCTCACAGTCCAGTGGTCAGGACTTGGCACTTTCATCACTGGGGCCTGGATTCAACCACTCCTCAGGGAACTAAGATCCTGCAAGCCACATGGTGTGGCAAAAACAGAAAAGTAGCCTGTGGCCATGGTAGCTGGTCCATAATTCTTGTTGCCCTATTGTAAAAGGCATCTACAGTTCTGAGAAGCAAAACCCTTATAGCCCATCACTTTTAGCCTAGGATTATTTGCAAAGAGGACAAAAAACAGTGACTTATATCAGGCCCCGATTCTTTGTTATACATCACTTCTAACCATTTCAAGCTTTAAAAATATCTGAGTAGCACACACCCCGACACAAACAAGGGAGAGAAGGCATATGCATCTATGCTCAGAGTATTCAATAACCAGATTCATCTAGACCATTCAGAATCTAGACATTAAGCTGAGCACATTTGTGGCGTTATCCTGAGGCCATTACCATCTTTAATGAGGCAAAAGGAGTCCTGGTACAGGGTTGGGTTCAAGGGGGATAATACTCCAGTGAATGGAAAGAGTGGCTATTAACCAACAAGCATGAGAAAATTGCAACATTTTAACAATGGGTATAGATAAGGGGCTTCCCTGGTATCTCAGCTGGTAAAGAATCCACCTGCAATGCAGGAGACTCTGGCTTGATTCCTGGGTTGGGAAGATCCCCTGGAGAAGGGATAGGCTACTCACTCCAGTATTCTTGGGCTTCCCTTGTGGGTCAGACGGTAAAGAATTGCCTGCAATGTGGGAGACCTGGGTTAGATCCCTGGGTTGGGAAGATCCCCTGGAGGAGGTCATGGCAACTCAGTCCAGTGTTCTCGCCTAGAGAATCCCCATGGACAGAGGCACCTGGTGGGCTACAGTCTATGGGTCACAGAGTTGGACATGACTGAGCAACTAAGCACAACAGAAGTAAGGTGGCTCAGGGGTAAAGAACCCGCCTGCCAATGCAGGAGCCACGAAAGCGGGTTCAGTCCCTGGGTCGGGAAGATCCCCTGGAGAAGAAAATGGCAACCCACTCCAGTATCCCTGCTGGGAAAATCTCATGGATGGAGGAGCCTGGTGGGCTACAGGCCATGGGGTCACAAAGAGTCAGAAACAACTGAACGCCTGAGCACATGTGCAGATACAGTGATGAAACCCCATTGCACACCAGGCTTGGGTGCCTCGAACACGGCCTCGATGGAGAGATGGCTCAGTAGAGTGGGTGGAAATGAACTTGAGACGATGCTACTGGCTTCCATCATGGCCTTGGTGTGGGGTGCAGGGGCCTAGAAGCTTCTCTCCTCCAGATCTTAGTGAAGGAATGGGGAAGTGCCCAGCACAAGCCTATGGTTGACAGGAGGGCCAGTCCCAAGGATAGTTTTCAAGACTTGAGGGAAGAGGGACTTCCCTGGTGATCCGGTGGCTGGGACTACAAGCTCCTAACGTGTGTGTGTGTGGAGGGGGGAGGTTGCTGGATTCCATCCCTGGTCAGGGAACTAGATCCCACACACCACAACTGAAAAACATCTCATGTGCTACAGCTTAAAAGGATACCTCAGGCTGCAGTGAAGACAGAAGATCCCGAGTACTACAACTAAGACCCACGCAAACAAATACACATTAAAAGAAGACTTGAGGAAAGAGGCTGGAGTAAACTTTTGCAGAGAAGCCTTCCTGAAAAGTCCAGCAGCTGATGGGACCAGTTAATGCTCGCTGGTCACGGGCCCAGGTAGCAGAAGAGGCTGTTATGATAAGGCAGGGACCATCAGATGGTCCCTGACACAAGAAGATAGATTGTGTCTCCTTCACCCCAACGTCCCACAACCCCCATTTGTCTCCATTCTGAGAAGGATAGAGGTGGGAGGTGGAAAGAAGCAACAGGTGGTAGCCAAATATGAAAGACAAGTTTTAAAGGAATCAGTGCAACTTGATAGACAATGTTTAAATTGTATAAGCAGACTAAATTTAATAGACTGAATTAAAATAAAGTCAAAAATTATCTAGCCACTGGGGCTTTATGCAGAAGTCACGATTAATTTTAAGAAAGAGAGAAGCTATATAATTGTGTGTGTGTGTCTGTGGGTGTGTTTAGTTATTTTTAAAGCTCAAGCATGAGTAAATTTCAAGAGTCGTAATAGAGTTGTAGTCCTAGGAGAGCAGGGACAATTTTGCCAATGTGTTTCGTTTGCCTGTAAATTTAAGAAACCTGAATATTTAAGGAGGTGAACGTATCAACATTTTGGTATTGGCAGTTTTAATTTCAGTCCTTTTCACAGACATTAAAAGAAGATACCAAACCTGAGAGACTAATAATTATCTCCCTGACAAAATGTAAGATCAGAAATTGAAACTCAACACTTGGAAGCCAGTCCTGATCTTCTGTTGTAGGAGTTTAAGTGCTTTTGGATGATTTTTTTTTTACTCATCCAAGTACATAAAAGAGACAATTTTCTGAAAGAACATAATTGCACACAACATTCATCCAAATAAATCTGCAAGTAGATAATGAAAATTCAAGTAATGAGAATAATAAAACACTGTAGGCAGTTCTTAAAAGCAAATCACAGAGATTTTAGGCTGAGCCTTAGTTTAGATAGGATTGTACAATGCGGTACTTAGGAAACCACATATAGCTTACGAAGAGAACTGAAGTGAGCATGTTGCCCACCCCCAAACAGGAGATGTAGCTGGTTCCATAGTGGCCAGACAAGGAACTGGAGCTTAGAACTCAGACAAAGCTGCTACTTAAACCTGAGCTCTTATCCATATCAGTACATTCCGGCTAGGAGTCAGAAAGTGTTATTCGCTCAGTCATGTCTGACTCTTTGGGACCCCATGAACTCTAACTTGCCAGGCTCTCTGTCCATGGGATTCTCCAGGAAAGAATGTTGGAGTGGGTTGCCATGCCCCTCTCCAGGGGATCTTCCTGACCTAGGGATCAAACCCAGGTGTCCTATAATGCAGGCAGATTCTTTACTGTCTGAGACACCAATCAGGGCCCCACAAAAACTTGCAAGAGGGGGAACAAAAGAGACTCTACCCATAAGATAAGTTTAAAACAGAATGTAAAACCCTTGTTTTGTGAATTGTAGTTCTCTAAAGAACTGCTGCATCTGCTCCAGGCTTTTGCTAGGGAAGAAAGATGATGCTTTTGTGCCTTTATTCCTGGGTGCTTCCTACAAGGCAATGGTACTGATATCATCAGCTGGAGATTTCTCAGAGATGCACCAGCCCGACTGAATCAGAATATCCGAGACAAGGGCCCAGGAATATTTTTGCCAAGGTCTCCAGGGGTTTTAATGGTCACTGAAGTCTGAGAACCTGTGTTTTAAAAAGAGCAACGACCCAGGAACAAAGGAACTGAGAGAAGTGATAGAAGGGGCCAGACTGATGATGATGCCTACAGCTGAAGGACCGCTTCCTCAGCAGCCACAGCCTAGAGGAGAGGGAAGGCGTCGCAGCTGCTGAGCTGCAAAGGCCTGGAAGCCCCAAGCAGCCCCTCTGCCTTCTGATGGAGCTCAGCGCATGGTAGTAACTTGCCCCCAACTGTACAACAGTATTAGTGAAAACTCAACCCTGGGGTCTCCTGACTTCTCATGCTGTGCCCCCTGCATTAGAAAATGGGAGCGTTTGCATCTGTTTCAGAGACTATTGGAAAGGAATGAATGTAAGCAAGCTCTCTAACGTGCCTGAGTCTCTATTTAAGAAGAGCTTTTGGGAGATCCTATTCAGGTCTTCTTCTAAAGGTAAAACTGTAACAATTTGAGAGTCCAGGAAAATAATACCAAAGAATTAAGGGAGCTGGTAGAGACACCGTGCGAGGCGCATACGCCCTTGGTGAAGAGACACTGACATCCAGCTGACTGTCAGGGGCCCCCGCAGAGGACCTGTGGAACATTCACAGGTTCTGGTTGCCAGTCTAGCCCCGCTTACTTATCCTTTGACCCTCACTTCAAATCCTAGAGGAGAAAGGGGACACACATATTTGCTATTTCTGGCACTATGTTAGCTTGGGCCCTTCCTCCCCCAGAAGCAAACGCTGAGATAAGGATTCAGTGTAAGCCATGTAATGAGGAGACACAGGAATCACTCGCAGTGAAATGGAGAAACAGAGCAGGAAAGGCAGTCAGTCAAGGACTAATCAGCAAGCAAGCTACCACCTTGGGACGAGCTCAGCCCTGCCGAGGATTCTGGGAGACTGCGCCTACAGTGTCCCCAGGGCTGTTCCATCCAAGGGCGAGACAACTCAGGTATTCATACATCAGTTCCCATCACTTTTTCAGGGCTGCCTCTGGAGAGTGTGGAGGCTAATTCCTTTGGAATTTCTAGCCTGCTTTGTACTGGAAGAGCAGACTGCAGATTCCAGAGAAAGTCTCCAAGCAAAGAGATTCAGGTGGTAGCATTTGAAGGTGGAGTTAGTGAGGGCTGACATGGGACACGTGAGTGGGGCACCAGCAACATTTGCACCATGATGCTATGCACCTCCATCATACCACCTCCATGACTACCACGTGTGAAGTCAGAAGCACTGAGAGAGGAATCTGAAATTTCATGTGAAATTTCCTAATTCTTAAAGTGTGGCAGCCAATTTATTGTAAAAAGACTACAAAGATCACTAGTAAATGTCTCTTTTTAATAGATGCATTCATTGGCCTTAGGAAGATATGGGTTTGATTTCCGTTTCAGCCAATGATTTGGATAAAAGTTAGTCACTCACAGCTGTCTGGTGGCCCCTAAGTATCATCTCTTAAATGCAAACCCCAGGCCAAGGAAAAATAATGGATGAATTTTCTCAACTTTTAACTGCAAGGGTTGGGGGTGGGGATTGCCTTCATTTTGGGTAGTATTCCCTGGTATAAACACACCACAGGTTATTTAGCCATCATTCACCTTCAGAAGGACATTTGCATACTTTCTGGTTTGGGGCTATGATGACTAAAAGTGCCATAAACATTTGTGTGCCATAAACATTTGTGTGGAAGTAAGTTTCCATTTCTTTGGAATATATGCCTAAGAGTGAGACTGCTGTCACATAGTAGCAAGTCCATGTTTAGTTTTGAAAGGAACTGCTTAGCCATTTGTCAAGAGTGGCTTGACATTTGTAAAATGAAGGCAATCCCCTTCCTTTTTCTTCCCTGTAGGTTTTCCAGACATGGACTGGGGAGCATGGACTGGTTCACTGGAACCCAAGGGAGCTACCTCTCTTAATCATTTCATTTTACATTTGTACCAGCAGTGTATGAATCAGTGGTGTTATCACTACTTTTCATTTTAGCTGCTCTTTGAGGTGTGTAAATTAGATATCTCGCAGTTTTAACTTGCAGTTCTCTCAGGACTGATGATGCTGAATGTCTCCCAACAGGAAGAGAACCCAGCATACCCATGTGACAGACAATATTTCCAAAATTGCCAACAATAATACTGTCCCTGAGATCTTCTTATCCTGTGATGCAGTTCTCCTCCCACTGAGGAGGGTTTTATGTTTCTTCCCCCAGAATCTGGCAGGGCTATCATCATGGTGGGAGAGACACCATGGAGCCTGAGGTCATAAAAATGCTGTCCTCCCACCCCGTTTTCTTGGGACACTCACTCACGGCGCCAGCCCCACGCCGTGAGGAAGGCCACGTGGAGAAGCCCAACGGCAGGGTGCTGGAGGACAGTCCCGGCTAAGCATGCAGGCACCTGAGTGCGCGTGCCTGACGTGCGCCCGAAGAGAACGCACAGACCTTTCATCTGACACGTCCCTACACTGAGGCCAGCCAACTCCCGGAGCCAGAGAACGCTGAAATGACCTTTGGCTTAAAATCACGTGATTCATTATTACGACAGTAAACAAATATGTCTTCTGCACTATAGAATGCTATATAAAAACTCCAGTCTGTTAGTATAAATTATACTCAGCCTTTTCTTGGAGTGGTCACACTCCCTCTCTGCTCTCTTTTGTGAGTTTCCTTTCTCTGTAGTAAGTGGAGTCAATAGGGAGCGCTGTTCTGAAACGTGGCTGAGCTCACTCTGGCCAACACACAGAGCCAGCCCCGCCCCCCACGGCCACAGGCCTGCTCCCTGACCGGTCTCCGCTGTCACCACGCCCTGCAGAGGGGCCTTCTCTGACAGCCTCTGCAGACTCTACCGTCCACCCTCTTTACCGGCTATACTCGACTCATAGAAAACTTAGAATATCACCTTGCCTGTCTGGTGGTGATTCTTTTTATATCTTTATCTATCTGTTTGTGACCACGGCCTGATATCAGGGCTTCCCTGATAGCTCAGTTGGAAAAGAATCTGCTTGCAATGCTAGAGACTCTGGTTTGATTCCTGCGTCAGGAAGATCCCCAGGAGATGGGAGAGGCCACCCACTTCAGTCTTCTTGGGCTTCCCTGCTGGTTCAGCTGGTAAAGAATCCGCCTGCAGTGCAGGAGACCTGGATTCAATCCCTGGGTTGGGAAGATCCCCTGGAGCAGGGAAAGGCTACCCACTCCAGTATTCTGGCCTGGAGAATTCCGTGGACTGTATAGTCCATGGGGTCATAAAGAGTCGGACATGACTGAGCGACTTTCACTTTATGATCACACCCCTAGATGCTTAGAATAAACTGAATGAAATTAGTGATTTTGCTTTACTCATCCTTAGGAACTTGCACAGAGTTGGACATGACTGAAGCAATTTAACATGCATGCATGCTTGTATAAAATACACATATATACATGAAATATGGAAAATGGGATTATGGGTGATCTTTATTTTCTCCTTTATACTTTTCTGAATTTGCTGGATTTTCTGCAATAAAATCAATATATATATATATATATATATTGTTTTTTTTTTTTAAATGAAGAAAAGCTGAAGTGCTTGGGAAGCTTCTGGCTACACTCTGATCATTCCTGGGCAATTCTGATGTGACACGGATGTTTTCCATGTGAGTGAGGATGCTGGGTGGTAAAAGACAGGTGCATTAAAGGGACACTGGCTCCATTCATCCAGGGGCTATTACATCTGGAGGGAATTTAGGGAGATTAGTCGCTTAGTTGTGTTCCATTCTTTTTGTGACTCCATGGAAAGGGCCTAAATATCAAGACTTCAAAGCTCTTCTAACTAAGCCTTCCTGGGAACATCAACTCATTCCTTCCAAGGCTGTTGTTCTGTGGTGTTTTGTACCCTGGTGTGGCTGATAAGTTTCAAGTGATTTCTCTGGGTAGGTTGCAGTGATGGGAAATGCAGAAATCTGAGCCTAGAGATACACCAGTACAGTGGATATCTTCCATTCATCCTAGATCCAGGTCCTCCCTTCTCTGAGCCCTGGGAGGTCAAATCCTGTTGACCTGCTGATGGCTTCCAACTGGGCTCAGTCAATGCAGGGCTCCGGTGGGAGCCTGGAAGGAAGGAGCAGAATGAGGCTGGGTTATTTTTGGCCCAGCTCCCAACCTGCAGGTTCACTGTGGGTCTGCCTTCCAATGAGGCTCAGAGCTCCTGCTAGGCAGCCTCTTCCTGCAACAATCTCTACTTCCAGATTCCAGTCCCGAGTTCTACACCGTACCTCTTCAGGCATGGGGTGGCAAGATCAGTGTTCCATCCTAGAGAACTGCCCTAGTCCTCATGATGCTTCTTCTTGACTGATCTACCAATACTTTTATTGAACTCTCCCAAAGGACTTCCCAGATGGCACTAGTGGTAAAGAACCCCCCTGCCAATGCAGGAGACATAAGAGACACAGGTTCAACCCCAGGTAAGGGAGACTCCCTGGAGGAGGGCGTGGCAACCCACTCCAGTTTTCTTGCCTGGAGAATCCCATGGACGGAGGAGCCTAGTGGGGTATAGCCATGGGGTTGCAAAGAGC
>SJYC01014813.1:0-12500 GCA_006408675.1 Madoqua kirkii
ACACACACACACACACACACACACACACACACACACAAGTACTGGAATTTGTCATCTGCAGGGACTCTTAGTGATAGTGCAGACATGAATAGGGTGGACACGTCCTAGAAAAGTCATCTTTTCCCCACCAACAAAAATAAGCATGTAGCAGGAAAATAAAAGACCTTTCCATATTATTACTTCCCATGCTTAGTGTTAAAGTGGAAAATTATCCTTCAAATTCAGTTCACAGATAATTCTGACTAACAGGATGACACAGAGGATGGTGATTTCCTTTTTGTAAGCCTTCCGGGAAGTGTTGTTGCAGGTGACTTATGGAAAATCAGAAATAATGAGAAAGTGCTCTTGGGAAGATAATACCAGTGACAGATGAAGTGACAGAGCAAACTGGGGAGGGACCAAACATGAAGACCTTACCCGGCCATCGCTTGTCAGCAGGATGGAGTCACTCTTTATGTCCCTGTGGATCACTCCTTGGTTGTGAAGGTAGGAGAGAGCTCTCAGAACGGACAGACAGACGGTAGCTATCTGCTCTTCATTCATTCTAGAAAGGAAATCACAATGAAGGAGCTAGGTCAGGTTTAAGACCATCTTTGAAATGATTAAGAGAGGTAGCTCCCTTGGGTTCCAGTGAACCAGTCCATGCTCCCCAGTCCATGTCTGGAAAACCTACAGGGAAGGAAAAGGAAGTCTTTGGGACCTGATTCCCAGAACCTAAGGCTTAACCCTAACGATGACAGGGGCCAAGTATAAACTGAAGGAAAGGGAGCTCCACTGGCTGGCCTTTGGGTCATTAGAGCAGATGCACTTCCTTGAACTCTTACAGGTAATTCCCCAGGTGCCCACACACCACCAGGGTCCTGTAGAGAGAACACACTGAATGGAGCTATATGAGTTCCAGGAACGGTTCCTAGGTGATCTTGAGGAAGTCCTCTAATGTCCTTGGGTCTCTTTTTCCTCATCCTGGACATGGCATGACCATGGTTCTCTTCCTGGGCTTCCCTTGTGGCTCAGGTGGTAAAGAATCTGCCTGCAACGTAGGAGACCTGGGTTTGATCCTTGGGTTGGGAAGATCCCCAGGAGAAGGGAAGGGCTACCCATTCCAGTGTTCTGGCCTGGAGAATTCCATGGACAGAGGAGCCTGGTGACTACAGTCCACAGGGCTGCAGAGTGACCGAGCACACTTGCACGCACACACACACACACTGTCTGTCTGTATCTATATCCATGTAGGGTTGCTGTGGCCTCTGGCTATATTAATAAGAATCTGCCAGCTGAAATGCTGCTGATAAATGCTCACTGTCTTCCCTAGCGTCGTTTTGTTTTCAGGTGGTCTACGGCTGACTCAGAGCTGTAGGGGGTCGTGACTGAAGCACTGCCTCATTACAGTGGAGAAACAGCAGGAACTCTGCCCTCACATGGGTTCCCCATGCTTTCTTGCTATCTTGCTTCCCCTCTATTGTTGCTCATCTGGATTCACTTATGATTTGGATGCCATTTCAGTGACATCTGATATAACTCCTTCATGACAATCCTTTCAATTCTTTGGCATTTTATCTACCAGAAGAGCAAACTTAAAGTTTCCTAAATCATAAGCATGCTTTTTTTTTTTTTTTTAAAATATGTGTTCCTTTGAACCTTGCTTTTCCAAGCATGGCCCATGAACTAACAGGATTAGCATTGCCTGGGGGCTCCTTAGAATGCAAAGTATCACTCTATTCACTATCGAATCAGGATCTTCATTTTAATAAGATCCATGGGTAATTTGTATGCATATTAAAATTTGAGAAGCACTGTTTAAGCACATACTCTTTCATTTGCTTTCAATGCCCTTTTCTTCCACTTGCCTTCTTAGTAAACTCCTATGCATCTCTCAAAACCCATCTTGGACATTGCTGTATTTCAAAAATATTTCTTGACTCTAATAAAGATAGTCAGGTATTCTTCTATGCTACTCATGTACATCTTTCTGATTCTGCACAGGTGTTATAATTTATTTATTTTGTACCCCAGAATTTAGGAAAGAGTCTAGCATATAAAAAGTGATTAATATATACTTGATGAAATGACCACAACTGGCATATCAGAGAAGCAAGTAGCTGAGGCAACAGGGGCAATTAACCATTGTTACTTGCAAGGTGATTTTAAACACAATTGAAGAATCTCTGTAGTTTATTGTTAAACTACATAAAACTTTGCTCTTTTACCTGCCCCTGCCTTTCCCAGATACCTTTGGTATCAACACATAGCAATGGCCTAGCAACTCAGAAGAATCAAACTCAGTTTTAGAAGTCTTCATTGGGATGGGAAATTCTATTATTTGCCACTTAAACTCATTTCTCAGCAGCTTGATGATTTAAAATCAATGAGTATCAGTGAACTCCTAGAGGGCAGGGAGAATGTGGATTGAATGAATGAACTATACGTACATGATATTGTAATAGGCACCTGGGAATACAGAAGTAAGGCAGTCGTTTCTCTGCCTTCAAAGTGCTTACAACTTATAAAGAGTTCATAGAAGTAGTTACTAAGGTCTTACCCTGGGGAAGAATAATAAGCATCTTGAATTATTTGTCTGGTTAATAAGAAACTTACCTGGTATGAGTAACGATGTCTGTCAAGGCCCACCTTCTAGGAATTCCATGACCACCCAGAGTTCATCACTAACAAGGTAGCTGTTGTACATGTCAACCACGTTGTCATGGTGATAATCCCGCATTATCACAACCTGGGCAAAATGGAAAGACACTATTTGATTTAGGAAGGTGAAATTAAGCTTTTTGTTTTCTTGTGACTACATCTGGGCTGTGAGTTTAATGATGGAGAAGTAATGATGGGGAGGGAGAGATAAATTCAGAAGTCTATTACAGATAAAGGGGCAGTGCTGAGAGTTACTGGTAGGAATGGAGATCATGTTAGCAAAGTCAAAGAAAGCAGCAGGTCAGTGAGACTTGGGAAGAATCAAGAATAAAGACAGGCAGAACCATAGAAGGGTCTCCATTCACAAGAGTGAGGTTAGTTGACTATTCTGGGGATGTGATCAGATTTCTCATAGCCTGCTCTTAAGACCCACTGTGCCTACTCTGCTGTTGGTTAACTGGGCAAAAGGGTCACCAGCGCAAAGTAACTGAATCTCATACTGAGTGAAATTAACAGTCATTAGGGTTTGGGCCACACGAGACCAATTTAACTTCTTGGGAAGTCTGCGTTGAATCTGAAAGAGTTTGGGCTGAATACAGAGGATAAGTCTTGAAGGTAAAAACATTAGGATTTAAGCATAAAAAGGTCAACTTGTGTCTGCTTGCTAGAGAGAGCATCCAGGAATTCCTGTCCTGGGGCTGCTTGTGGTGACACTTTCAGAATCAGTATTGAATAATAAATTATACAGTTATTTATCTAAGTTCATTTGTCCTGTCTGTTCCAGCATTGCAATTTGGACATAAGTTCCAGAAATCAGGAGCTGTGGATCGGGAAGAAGCTGAGTCCCACTGACCTGGCGCTGTCTGTGAGGTCTGGCGGGTGGAAAAGAAATGAATACGAATGGGAGGTAGAGATGCACGGAGCTACTGGTGCCTTCACATGAAGCCCCACAGCAGAAGGTTCAGTCACAGCTGAGGGCACGGTTGCAGCTGTATGAACCTGCTGTTGAGCGGGGCTAGCCACGTAAACTGAGTCCAGGTTTTCTTGTTGCTAAAGTGGAGATAACATCTTTCTGTCACTTGACCAATGCTTAGGGTGACCCACAGGAGGAACTTCATAAAGAGGCAGCCATATAGGCACAGAAACAAAGGATGCTGCTTTGTATTTACATTTTTAGCATTCTCTAATGTCGTAAAACGTACAAGGGCTATTTCTAAAATGGGAAAGATATGTTACAGAGGACAGAAGGATTGACCCAAACACAGCATCTACCTCATTGAAAAGCAGCTCTCGCCTCTGCTGCTTCCGGAGGTCCATTTTCTTCACTGCGACCTGTTTCCCTGTGTGTTTCTCTGTGGCGATGCACACGATGCCGGTCGACCCCTCCCCAATTTTGATAAAATTGTCCAAGTATTCCCTGGGGTCTCCTGGGCTGACCACCAGCTGCAAGGCGGCCCGAAACTGTTCATGGGACACCCTGGAGGGCTGCTGATCTGAGGAGGAGCCCCAGCTGGGTGGAGGGTAGGTGCTAGACGAGATGCTGAGAGAGCTCAGGTAAGAAGCTGTGGAGATGTATTGTGAACTGGTCTGCAGGGAGGGGTGGTGGTACAGGGTGGCTTTGTGGTACCCAGATGGGTACTGGTGGCTGCTTGAGGAATAGCCTGCTTTGCTTTGACTCTGAGGTAGTTTGCTGGGACCCCTGGGGTAGGTGTCGGACCCTGACAGTGGAGGGCTGAGGACCATCTGTGCTCGATCATAATCCACCTGGAAAGACACACATAGATGGAGAAATTCACTTGCTCTATCTGAACATCATAGCCATCACACAGCTGGTCCAAATGATGAGCACCACTTTTCACAACCTGCGTGGGGGAAAGGCTTACCTCGTGAAGTCCTGGGATATCTGCTCCCACCCTTTATCCGCCCTCCAGCTTCCCCATCCAGCCTCTTTCTTTCTTCTTCCCTATTAAAATCCCCAGAAGCAGACTCTGAGACCTGGATTAGGATGCAAGTAATAGGAGGTGAGCCTGGACTTATGAAATGAGACAGGAATGGGGAAAAAGTCAATAAAGTGTGAATCATAAAGTATGACGGTCAGTTTCAGGTGTCAACTTGGCTATACACGGAGCCCCTTTGCTTGCTCAAACACCAGTCTAGATAGGTGGAGGCAATTTTCAGATGTGATTAACATTTAACTCAGTAGATTTCCAGTAGAACAGATTACCCTACAAAATGTGGGTGGGCCATATCAAATCAGTTGAAAGTTTTAAGAGAAAATATTGAGTTTACACAAAGAGGAAGAGGTTTGCACCTACACTGCCCTCGGGCTCAAGTCTCTATCAGTTCTCGCTGGAATTTCTAGCCCCCACAATTGCATGCATCAGTTTCTTAAAATCTCTTCCTCTTTCTGTGTGCATGCATGCACACACATGCATACCTAGTTGGTTCTGTTTTTCTGGTGAACTCTAACATACACAGCAAGATAGTACTGATGTAGCTGGAACTTAATCCCACTAGGCAAGTCTAGACCCTGGAAGACTATTAGAACACGCACTTTAAAATAGTCCCATCTCAGAGCAGAGAGTTAAGGTTTTCAGGTACCAAATCTGCTTACCATCAGCTCCTTGGGATATGAATTCCTTGGCCTTCTGTGTCCTGGACTGAGTAGGCTCTGACAGTCAGAGGAAGGTCTAAGACCAGGATTTTTTAGCCTTGGTACCCATGATGTTCTGGGCGAGATAATTCTTTGATGTGGATAGCTGTCCTACACATTCAAGGATATTTAGCAGCATCCCTGGATTCTACCCACTAGATGCTGTAGCAGCTTCTCCTCCCATTTATGGCCCAAAAAGTTTTCGTAAGATGTTGTCAAATGTTCCCAGGATATGGACAAAATTGCCCTTGACTAAGGACAACTGTTTTAGACAAAGGGAAGCAGTGCTGGCAGATAGAAACAGTCAGCGGTGAAGGGATATATCTGAGGCACTAAGTACAAATGTAATGAGAGAAAATATATTTGCAGGGCTGTGTGTGTGTGTGTGTATGTGTGTGTGTGTGTAAAAGAGAAATCTACTCAGCCCTCAAAAGGATTATAGCCAAGAGCATTCTTCTCTGATTGTGAAGAGAAGATTGAGGGACTCAGCGGAGCACACGGGGAGGACAGATAGGCCAGGGGTGGGGGAAGCCAGTGAGGGGTTTCTAAGAGAGTAGAGGTAGATTTCAGCAATCACGCTCTGGAAAAGACCCAGAAGGAGCTCTGGCCACCCCTGGAATGACTGAGGTCAAGGATGGTGAATACGCACAGCACACTACCCTCACCTCCTTGCCCAAAGCAGGAAGTGTTAGTAGATCAACACACTCCTTTGTGCAAGATCCTGATAATAACAGAGTGTTAGGTAAACAGAAGGTGCTTGAAAAAGATTTGTTGATGGGACCTCAGCCTCCTTCTTAACATAGCATCCCAGGAAGTCTCTACTACTCTACTGGGATGTACACGGAATGACACTTCATCCTCACCCTCATCTACCACAAGGATCTAGATCTGCTCTAAATGATGGTTACTGGCTACATGGGTCTATCTAATTAAAATCAATAGAAACCAAAGTTAAAAATGCCATTCCTCATTCACATTAGTCATATGTTAGGTATTTAATGAGTCGACATATCAAACAGCACAGATAAGAAAACATTTCCACCATTGCAGGATATTCTACCGGGTTGCACTGTTCTGTTCACTGTTGAATTCACTGGTCCTCTGTGGTCCATTCATTCATTCATTTAGTGCTGTGCTTAATTGCTTAGTCATGTCCAACTCTTTGTGACCCCAATGAATGTAGCTCATCAAGTTCCTTAAGATGTTGTCAAATGTTCCCAGGATATGGACAAAATTGCCCTTGACTAAGGACAACTGTTTTAGACAAAGGGAAGCAGTGCTGGCAGATAGAAACAGTCAGCGGTGAAGGGATATATCTGAGGCACTAAGTACAAATGTAATGAGAGAAAATATATTTGCAGGGCTGTGTGTGTGTGTGTGTATGTGTGTGTGTGTGTAAAAGAGAAATCTACTCAGCCCTCAAAAGGATTATAGCCAAGAGCATTCTTCTCTGATTGTGAAGAGAAGATTGAGGGACTCAGCGGAGCACACGGGGAGGACAGATAGGCCAGGGGTGGGGGAAGCCAGTGAGGGGTTTCTAAGAGAGTAGAGGTAGATTTCAGCAATCACGCTCTGGAAAAGACCCAGAAGGAGCTCTGGCCACCCCTGGAATGACTGAGGTCAAGGATGGTGAATACGCACAGCACACTACCCTCACCTCCTTGCCCAAAGCAGGAAGTGTTAGTAGATCAACACACTCCTTTGTGCAAGATCCTGATAATAACAGAGTGTTAGGTAAACAGAAGGTGCTTGAAAAAGATTTGTTGATGGGACCTCAGCCTCCTTCTTAACATAGCATCCCAGGAAGTCTCTACTACTCTACTGGGATGTACACGGAATGACACTTCATCCTCACCCTCATCTACCACAAGGATCTAGATCTGCTCTAAATGATGGTTACTGGCTACATGGGTCTATCTAATTAAAATCAATAGAAACCAAAGTTAAAAATGCCATTCCTCATTCACATTAGTCATATGTTAGGTATTTAATGAGTCGACATATCAAACAGCACAGATAAGAAAACATTTCCACCATTGCAGGATATTCTACCGGGTTGCACTGTTCTGTTCACTGTTGAATTCACTGGTCCTCTGTGGTCCATTCATTCATTCATTTAGTGCTGTGCTTAATTGCTTAGTCATGTCCAACTCTTTGTGACCCCAATGAAGTAGCTCATCAAGTTCCTCTATCCTTGGGATTCTCCAGACAAGAATACTGGAATGGGTGGCCAGGCCCTCCTCCAGGGGATTTTCCCAACCTAGGGATCAAACCCAGGTCTCTCACATTGCAGGTGGATTCTTCACTGTCTGAGCCACCAGGGAAGCCCCATTCATTTACGCAAATTAATATTTGAACAACTATTATCTGTTAGGCACCATCTCAGGTGCCGTGGCAATGTCCAGCAATAATTGTAATGGATGGTATTTTTGTCTTCTTGGAGTTTATTAGAGAAGAAGATGGATGATAGATAAGGAAATAAATAACTATGCAGTATATGGTCTAGTAGCAATGGGTGATATGAAAAATAAGACAGAGGAAGGGGGTTGAAAGTAAGAAGACGCCGTCTTGGATGGGCGGGTCAAGGAAGGCTTTCTGAGAGCTGTCTCAGGAGTAGAGGCCTGGCTGAAGTGAGGGAGTGAGCCCTGGACTGTGGGAGGGGGCCAGTCCAGGCAGGGGCACAGCACACATTAGAGCTCTGAACACATAGAGGCTTGCACAGCACGGAGCTGAGGGCAGGCACCTGGGGGAGACACGGAGAAGCAGCGCTCAGGCAGCTCGTGCTGACCCACGGCAAGGACGCTGGAGGCTGCTACGCAGAGAGGCGTGGTGGGGTCCTGACTCTCGGTGCTGAAGGAGCAGCTCTGGGGGCAGCGATGCCAGTGGGCTTACTACAGCTAATGTGGGCAGAGATTAGAGTGGGTTCTCTACATGGCGTGAGGAATGGTGGGATCCGGGGTCAAGTTTAAAGACAGAGCTGGCAGGATTTTCTGATAGATGGGATTAGAATATGAAGCAGAAGGATCAGAGGTCATTCCCAGGATTTTGGCTTGAGGAACAGGCCACTTAGTAACACGAGGAGCGCAAGAGCAGAAGCAAGATTGTGGGCAGTGAATCAGCCTCCGGGACGGCTCCCGGGGATCCCTGCTTCTCGACAGGAATGTGCGGTCTTCGCCGCCGAATCAGGTGGACTGTGTGGGGAAGAGAATATGGCGGAAGTGTTAGCAAGTGCCCTCTGAGGGCAGTATGGACATCGTGGCTTCCCTCCATTCTCTCCTATTGCTCTGGCTTTCTCTGGGTGCCCTGTTGGGGGCCACTCAAAAATCTACGGAGAGGTTCTCCTGCCAAGAGCCAGCTAGAAACAGAAGCCTCGCACCAACAGCCAAGTGTTTCATCTTGGAGGTGATCCTCTGGCCCCAGTCAAGCCTTCAGATGGCAGTAGCCCGGGATTCTTTATTACACACTAGTAAGTACACATGGGGGAAAACCCAGAGCTCCATCATGGCCGTGTTAAGCGTGAGACAGCAATCAATCATCCGCTCAGAGATGCCTCTTAGGTGACAGGCATGCCTCCAGTCCAAGGAAGAGCTGAGGCTGGCGACATGAATCTGAGAGTTGTCAACATTTAGCTGGTATTAAAAGCCACAGCACTGAATGTGTAAGAGAACGTTCAAGGACTCCAGCACGTGGCGTCTATAAAGAGAAGGGGGAAGCTGCACAGGAGCTGAGGAGGAGAAGCCAATTTGGCAGGAAAGGCACTAAGGGCCCAGGGTGTCCGGAGGCCCAGAAGGACAGTGTTTCAGGAAGGAAGGAGTGAGGGACCGTCACATGCCTCGGAGAAGTGAGGCAGGGTGCAGCAGCGTGCCCCCCCACACCTGGCCACATGGTGGTCATTGGACCCGAGCGTGGTTGGAGGCACTGGCCCTCACCCCATGTGACCAGGGCCGCCTCCCCAAGTCAGGGAACAAGGTTTGCACGCTGTGGGCCCTACAGGTGCTGTCAACAGTCCTAGTCTCAGTTATACACCACCCTCTGGCTCCAGATCACACTGCGGGCCTCCTGCCTTGCTGCACTCGCGAGCCTCGCGCCAGCCAAGGCTGGGGGGTTGCGCAGTCTGAGCCCTGGCCTGGTTGCAGAGTGGAGAGAACGTATTTAAGGATGTATTGAAAGCTGAATTTTTATTCTGGTGACTTGAGTCAAATCGCTTAGTAAAACAGGGTTATCATACCTTTCTCTGAGAGTTTTATGAGGTGTAAGGTAAGCCTAAGGGCCCCCTAGAGCAGCCTACTGTTTAAGAAAAGACTCTAGACTCAGAGCCTTTATTTGCTATTTACAAGTTGTATGACATTGGGCAAGTTATCTAAACTCCTGTGCTTCAGTTTTCTCATCTTTAAAATGGGAGTAATAATAATAATACCTACAGAATAATAATGGCACCTGCCTAATAATAATAATAATACCTACCTCCTTTAGTCACTGCAAATGCTAAAGAATTGAATACAAATTAAAGAATTTGAATGGAGACTATTCTATACAATCTATTAATTCATTCTAGGTAGTACTATTATATAAAGTACTTAGCAAAATAGAAGGAATGTAAAAGAAAATAATAAATTGTAACTATAATGGCAATAAAACTAGTAGTGAGCGTTTATTGAATACTTACAGTGTACTTGTATATATACTCCTATTACACGCATCTTCTAAAACAAAGTGGCTCATTATAATATAGGGAACATCATTGAAATGCTGTGTTTGAGATCAAGTTGGTTTTTGTCTAAGGCCCTGGCTTTGTGCCATACTCAAAACAGGTCTGTGTGTGTGCTAGGGATGACAAATGTTGGTGTAAATTAAATAAATTCTTAATGCAAATTAAGCTCAGATTAGCAAAGCCCAGGCTAGTTACAAGGCCACCATGTGTGGGGAAGTGGGGTCTGTGACTTTTACTCTTGAAAGTGTGTCCTGGGAGCCATCACATGCCATTATCTCCTGCTGTCTTTATGACAGTATTTCCTCCTGTACTTTGAAACAGAATTCCTTCTCTGCAAGCAGGTATAACTGATCTCTGAAGAAACGTTAGAAGTAAACTGCGTCTCTGATAGGAATCACATTCCTCCACGGCTCTTCCTTATCAGACTCTACTTGTCTGATACTGTCTATGACTGTCATGTGACATCAAGAAAACACCATTTGAATCTGATCTTACATTTAATTTTGTGTATGGTGCTAGAGAATGTCTAATTTCATTCTTTACCATGTAGCTCTTCAGTTTTCCCAGCACCATTTATGAAAGAGACTATCTTTTCTCCATTGTATATTCGTACTTCCTTTTGTCTTGGAAATCAACTATTCTCCAATATAGAATAAAAAAACAAATTAAAAAAATAAATAATTAAATACCAAAAAAGAAAAGAAAAGGATGCTTGTCTTCACAAATGGGAGGATTTCCAGTTAGACAGACTGCAGAGTTCACTGTGAGCTAAAGGTCTTTGAAATAGGTCTTAGAGATAAAAGAATGCCATTGTCTTTCAATGGCTGCTAGGAGGTGTAGACTCTTAAAAAAGCAATGGATGAGGCACAAATGCCATCACAAGAGACATGTTTTGGTACCAGACTCAAGGGATATGGGTCAAAGGACAATGGACATTTAGCTACTGGGAGAGAATGTGTGTTCCTCTCTCCATGCTCCGTCCACTCAAAGAGATGATGGTGGACAAAGGGCTGGCTATGTAAAGGAGAAATTTATAAGCAACTTGTGCTATTGACTGTGTTGCTGAACCGTGGTCCCCAGATAATCTTCGTGACCCAAGGGTGCCATGAGGGTGACTGTCACTGGCTCAACCACTGTGGCTAGCCTCAGGATTTTTCACTGTAACAGACAAGCAGAAGGTAGACAGTCCCACTGTATGGTTGATAAAACTGAAGCTCTGGGAAGCGAAACTCTCCCCAAGCAATCCAAGGTCAAGTGTCCCCAAACGCAATCTACCACCTGATAATTTGGTTCAGGTCAGGTCACCCCCAGTGGGACCATGTCCACGTCCCAGCTGATGGGCACACTGGCACCACAGCCTGGTTTACTGCCTTCCCTGGAAATTCTTATATTCATTGTCACCTCTACAAATCAAGGCTTAACATTCTCTCTTTGATAAAAATTGGAATGTTTTACTGGGAGCCAAAGTCGGGTTCCTTCCTTTAACCAACTGCTTTGTTAGAAGCCTGTCCTGTAGGAGTAACTCACACTGATGTTAATAATGATACTGACATTTGCTGAGCGCTTTCTACGTGCCAGGGACCATTTTAAGCATTTCATATACATGCCTATGTTTAAATCCCAAGTAACACAATGAGATAAAGTCCTGAAACTGTTGCATTTTACAGATAAGGAAACTGAGACACCATGCGTTTAAGTAGGTCATAGAAAAGTCTCACAGCTCCTGAGAAATTGAGCTGGGATTCAAATCTAGACAGCATCACCTTAGAATTTGTGATCACTTCTCAAGGTATCCTTCAGTGGTCAGAAGATAGCCGGGGTCAGGACTGAGGCGAACACAGTATGGAGAGACAGCTGCAGCGCTAAAGCCTGGTTGGGTGTTTCACTAGGGGCCCATATGTCTAAGCAGCCTGGGGCAGGATGCAAGAACGCGGCCAGAAAATGATGGGGGATAATGCCTGAGGGAAGGGGATGGAAGAAAAATTAACTGTGTGTTTTAATAGTCTTGGCTTATATAAATCAGCTCAAAATATATTAAAAAGGTATAATCATTCGTTATAGCAAAATGAGTTGATCGTTACAGGAAAATGAATGCTTCACTTTCATTTTTCTGTGGCCACAGCAGAATTTTGTGTTCATCTACACGGCTCAAACTTTCTTCTAGGTGTTTGTCTAAGCTGTCTCCTATAACGAGGTCTCCTGGCCTTTTTACATGGCTCTTAAACTGTTATAACTATTTAATTTTCCTACTCTAAATAATCTTTCCCATGATACTTTAAAATCATAAATGGGTGAAACAAAAATGATGAATTTGTTCATATATACTATTTTGTACATACATACACACTTGTGCCTATAAGAAAGACTTTTAAAGGAATACAGCTTGAACTGGCAACCTTTTCTACAGCCTGATTTACAAACATATTCTAGGGAAAAAAGGAGTACATTTGCAGTCCATGTGGGCAGGCCTACAGCATCTTGAGATGAAGGTAAGAT
>SJYC01014815.1:0-37613 GCA_006408675.1 Madoqua kirkii
AAAAAAAAAAAAAAAAAGTCCAGGGCGATCAATGTAGAATGGCACAAAAGGTCATTATAGACATGGATACAGAAACACAACTGTTAATAATTTACTACTTAAAACACTTAACAGGATGGTTTAGAAAATTTCAAGGCCACAGATTATACTGATATCATAATTTCAACCGAAAAAAACAGGTGATATGTAGTTTTAAAATCATGATGTCTTCTATCTAAACCACAGACTTGCACATACATGCATACTTATCTATAAAAAAATTAACTGAAATGAGAGGATTCGTCTTTTAACAGATTTTTTGGACAATTTTATATCATCCTTTTATTCACATGTATTTCAGCATCCTTCAGATGATAAATATATATCCTTTGTACTCAGCTGAGTTTGTCAACAGGATTCTATACTAGGCTAGCAAAAGAAAACTGGTAAAAACATTTAAAAAAAATAGAATACTTGAACTCAATTCATAATCAAATTACCATATACAAAGATACAATTTTATCCATTTAAATTTATATAGCAAGACATGAACAGAAGCCAAAGACTTTGTTTTTCTTTTTTTCATTAATAAAACAGTGATTTGAAATTTGAAGAGTAATTTAGATCATGACAAAAACAGAATTATCACAACAGCAAAGTAAAAGAACTTCTCGGAGAATTAAAAATTATGTCAAAAAAGAATATGGAAAAAAATACAGTTATTAAGCAAGACTATCTGAAGAAATATCATGATAGGAAGGAAACATTCAATACATTCCTTCTGAAATTACAGTGGCATGAAAGGAGCTGTCCAGGTTGCCTTTCACCAACATATGATGCACAGGAGCAGAGGTCACTAGAAGAACTAACAGGAGGCAAAAACCAGGGCAAGAGACACAGAGTTTGTCAGAGTTGAAACAGGTAGTACTCACAAACCTAAAGACATGAAAAGGTAAAAAGTGAAAGGATGGAAAAAGACAATCCATCCTAAAGAGAGCAGGGGAGACTATTATATCAGACAAAATAAACTGAAGGGAAAAATAAGTTCAATGAGATAAATATTGTATAATGATAAAATGGTCAATTTACCAAAAAGCTGTAACAAGTAAAAATATGTATACATCTAACATTAGATCGCTCAGAAAAATGAAGCAAACATTGAACAGGCATGTACAGATCACACAGTCGAACAAAAGCATAAAACACATGTATCTCAAGGACACAGAAAACATTCTCTATGAGAGACCACATGTTAGGCCAAAATTAACCATTTTAAGAGACTGATACCATAAATCTATCTTCCCTAACAACAAAATAAACACAAGAAAAAAAGAAAATTCCTCAAATGTGGACATTATACAATTCACTCTGACATCACAAATGGGTCTAAGAAAAAAATCACATGGAAATTTTAAAATACATGGATCAAAACGAAAAGACAACATTACAAAATTTATAACACAGAGAGACCAACGTACTAAAAGGAAAGTCTGAAAGGTTAAATGCTTACAGTAAAAAAGAGAAAAGATCTTAAATCTGAAATCTATTTTTTGACCTCTAGGAAGCAGAAAATGGAAAACAAACTAAATTCAAGTTTAGCAGAAGGAAACATGTAAATAAGAAAGATTAAACCAGAGATACAACAGAAAGCAGAAAATTATAAAAATCAACAAACCAAGAGTTGATGTTTTGAAAAAACTGTATACGAAAACCCCCACCTAGACTAAAGTCAAGAGAAAAAATGATCCAAATAACTGAAAACAGACATGAAACAGGAGTGATTACAAATGATGTCAAAGAAAGTTTCTAAAGATAAGAAAGTACTATGACCAATAATGCCTATAAGTGACAGTACATAGGAGATACTGGCAAATTCTTAGAAACATACAAACTATTTTACTTATTAAGAAATTTAAAAATTGAGAAGTGTTGAAAGTGAAAGTGTTAGCCAGTGAGTCGTGTCTGACTCTTTGTGACCTCATGCACTATAGCCCACAAGGCTCCTCTGTCCATGGAATTTCTCCAGACAAGAAGACTGGACTAGAGAGCCATTCCTTTCTCCAGGGAATCTTCTGACCCAGGGATAGAACCTGGGTCTCCCGCACTGAAGGCAGATTCTTTATGATTTGAGTCACCAAGAAAGCCCATTATAACTAGAGAGATTTAAAAAGTAGTCAGAAACCTCTAAGAGAACTACAGGACCAAATTCTACCAAACATTTACAGAAGAATTACCACTAATCCTGCTAATTCTATGGAGCAAGCATGGTTCTAATAGTTTGCTGATTTCCCAAAGACACAAGAAAGGAAAACTAGAAACCAATACCCCTGACGAATACTGATGCAAAATTAAAATACTTGCAACCCAATTTCAACACATATTAAAAAGATCTGGAGAAATAGACACACAGAACAGATGGAGGTGGGAGGGGAGGAAGGAGAGGGTGAGATGTATGGAGACAGTAACATGGAAACTTACATTACCATACATAAAGTAGAGAGCCAATGTGAATTTGCTGACTGAGTCAGGGACTCAAACAGGGGCTCTCTAAAAACCTACAGGGGTGGGATAGGGAGGAAGATGGGAGGGAGGGGACATATGTATACCTATGGCTGATTCATGTTGGTGTTTGGCAGAAAACAACAACTTCTGTAAAGCAATTATCCTTTAATTAAAATAATTTAAATAAATAAAAAGATTTGACACCATGACCAACTGGATTTTATTCATATAAGGCTAGAAGTCAACATACAAAAATCAATTAATATGACACACTACATTAACAGATTAAAGGGGGAAAAAAACAGGATCATCTTGATGCAGAAGAAAAACATTCGACAACAATTTTACAACCTTTCAAGATGGAATCTCAACAAACTACAAACAATAAATTATACCAACATCAACATAATAAATGCCATTATGAAAAGAGCACAGCAATGGGGAAAAGAATGAAAGCTTTTCCTCTGAGGTCAAGAAGGCAAGGATGCACACTCTGCACTGCAGTTCAACAAAGCACTGAAACCCTTAGAGCAATTAGATGAGAAAAGGAAATCAAAGGTCCTCAAATTGAAAATAAGTAAATGTATCTTCTTTCCCACATGACAGTTTCATCAGTAAAAATCATAAAGATTACAAAAGAAACATGTAATATCAAAAAAGATTCTTTAATAATAACACAAAGGGTCAATCAACCAATTAACTCATTATCAAAACTGCCATGACAATCTTTGTAGAAGCAGAATAAAACATCGTGAAAGTCACAGAAATATTCAAAGAGGAAACAGCAAAACTCTTGAAGAAGGAAGATGGACATCTTTCTATTTCAACACCTATTACAAGGTAATCAAGGTGATGTGGTACTGGTATAAAAACAGACAAATAAACCAACTGAACAGAACACAGTACTCAGAAATAATTCTTTGTGTATATGTAAGGTATAATCACAAAGATGTCAAGATACACAAGGCAAAGGACAGGCTCAACTGACTTGATTCCCTGATTTTATCAGCTGTTGTGCACACTAACACCTGAACTTCAACGTGCAATTTCCTTACCCTGGTTGACAGAGCAGACAGAGCATCCAGATAGGCCCTACGCAATCCCTGCTGCCCAACAGCACTGAGACCCCTTCTCCAACCCGTGGATGAGAAGCCCTGCCCAGGACGGTGCCCAAGAGAGCCTCCTCACAAGGGCCAGGTCACCAGGTCATGGGGATACGGGATCTAAGTGGAGACGACAGGCCCTGAGGGAAGGCCCCAAGTGAGTGTGCATGTACAGGAGTCACACAAGACACTCCAGAGTCAGACATGATTAGCGAGTCCAGAGAAAGGCATTTCAGGAAGGACAGACTAAATATGACCTTACCTGAGAAAGAGCCATGCTTCACTCCTTTTCTTCCCTCTTCCTTAACTTCAGGGCTTCCTCAGGTAACACGAGTCTTCAGAGGTCTATCATAAAAGTTGAAAACATGCTGTTTAATGCTTTGAGTCAACACATCCCCTTCTGCCGGGAGCCAGCGTGGGGAATCCTGCCCATGGCAAAGGTCATGAGGAGGAGGCCTGATGGGCAAAGGAGAGATCAGGCCTCGAGGGACCCCCCTTACGAGCATCTACCCCCAAACCAGAATCTGTCTGTTTTACTACTTCATGCCTTTCACCAACTCATTTGACATTAACAGAGGGCTATCCTCGACTACCTTTCTCTGGAAAAATCAACTTAGGGCTCTAGCTATTAAGTCTCTTGGACATGAGAGGAATATTTCAAATCAAACCCCCTCTGTTAGCATTCTAGCTTGCTTGGCAGGTTTATCCAGACTCTTACAGCTACGCACATGATTGTTCGCAGCCTCCCAAATGTGACAGGCACCGGAAGCCTAAAACATAGAGCCTTTCAAAGAGTTAAAAGTTATTAGAGTAGTGCTGGTGTAGGATTTCATTATTGGGCCAATGCTTGTTGCGAAGTTCCCATATCTCTTATCCACTGTGCACCTGGGAGTGCATTAGTTAACATAGTTGGAATGTAAGAAAAACAAGTGTAGCCTTGAAATTAACCACATCAGACTTCTGAGCTAATTGATTCGTTCTTGTAACTCACTGCAATTTTGCTCTGTGAGAAATTTAACTCTGTTTAACATTTTCTGAGACTGACATAGATTAGAAATATAAACAAATAACATTTCAAGGGAAAATAAGTTTTCTGGTTGAACAGCCTTTATCAAATTAGGGTCATAAAATGTTCACAGGCCTCCAAGGCCAGAAGACAAGGTACACAACATCATTTGTGGGAAAGGTATAAAAGTCTTTTTTAAAAATAAAAGTAACGGGCCTCACTCAAAGAAGCTTGGTCACCCCATGTCTTTTTTTTCTTTCACTTACTTTTTTTCTTCAGGCTGATCCCTCGGAGCATAAAGGCTCCCTGCATTCACTTATCTGCCCGGGTTTCTAAGACCTGAATGGGAAGATGTTCTGCGTCTTCACTTCCTCAGGAGATCGGGAGGGCACCTGTGGCCTCCATGAACAGGGCAAACTCCTTGTCTGGGGGTTTTATTGGCTTTCTATGTAAACCAAGGAATATCAGCGTCTTTCTCTCTTCTATTTTCTTATCTACAAAATTCTTTTTTTATCTCTCTCTAAATCAATCGCTGACTCCATCCCCGCTTCGAATTAACCTGGATCCACTGGGGCTGGACCCCGGCACCTTTCCTGAGCCCCAACCACACACACAGGGAAGCCCTCACAATGAGGAACAGACAGGCCCCCATGACCAACAGTCAACTTCCGCAGAGAGACCAACATGGGACTTTCCCACACTTTCCCTCGGATCATACTCCCCTCCTGCTGAGGCCTCATGTACAAAGCAGCAGGAGGCACCTCCGTTGACAGGAAGTCTCCTTCAAGTCACACAGCAGGCCCTGATCCATCCCCACTCAGAAGAGAGCACTCCCTCCTCAGCCCAGATCTCAGCCCTCAGGAGTAGGAGGACTCAAGACTCCTGATGCTCAGTGAGGGATCCAGACTGGAATCAACTGGACCATCTTAAACATTCTCACCTGTGGACCAACACAAACTACCTGAAGGGGAATCTCTGGTCAGAGGGTACAAAACATGTGTGTCGGGAGCCGCATTAGGCATTACTGACAAAATGGAGGCAGGGCCCGAACCTCCTCTCCTTGTCCCGCAGGCACGGACCTGGGATGAAGGACTTAGGTCTTGTGATTCTGACTTGTTTTTTCCTTTCCTTGGTTGAGCTGACTGAAAAGAAGGTTAAGGTGCTTATTGTCCTTGAGAGGAGCATGAGAAGGCACAAAGCCTTCAGCAGTTGTGCCCAGAGAATAATTCATAAAGTTAACCATTGACATTTGTTCAAGGATCTTTACAAGAGAGTTCCAGGATGAGCCCGTAAGCCACAGCCTGAGGCCATGGGAAGGATTGTCATCTTAGACCTATTTGTGAGGGAAATGTTTATGGCAAAAGAAGTTTGCTGAATTTAGGGTTTAGGAATAATTAAGAAATGGAGTGGCCATGATGGTTAACAAAAGAGTCTGAAATGCAGTACTTGGATGCAGTCTCAAAAATAACAAAATAATCTCAGTTCGTTACCAAGGCAAACCATTCAGTATTATGGTAATCCAAGTCTAAGTCTCAACCAGTAACGCTGAAGAAGCTGAATTTGAACAGTTCAATGAAGACCTACAAGATCTTTTAGAACTAACAACCAAAAAATATGTCCTTTTCATTATAGAAACCTAGAATGCAGAAGTAGAAAGTCATGAAACACCTGGAGTAACAGGTAAATTTGCTTTTGGAATGCGGGATGAAGCAAGACAAAGACTAATAGAATTTTCCCAAAAAATGACTGGTCACAGCAAACACCCTCTTCCAACAACACAAAAGACTCTACACGTAGATATCACCAGATGGTTAACACCGAAATCAGATTGATTACATTCTCTGCAGCCAAAGATGGAGAAGCTCTGTACAGTCAACAAACACAAGACCAGGAGCTGACTGTAACTCAGATCATAAACTCCTTATTACCATATTCAAACTTAAATTGAAGAAAGCAGAGAAAACCGCTAGACCATTCAGGTATGACCTAAATCAAATTTCTTATGATTATACAGTGGAAGTGAGAAATAGACTTAAGGGCCTAGATCTGATAAATAGAGTGCCTGATGAACTATGGAATGAGGTTTGTGACACTGTACAGGAGACAGGGATCAAAAACATCCCTATGAAGAAATGCAAAAAAGCAAAATGGCTGTCTGGGGAGGCCTTACAAATAGCTGTGAAAAGAAGAGAAGTGAAAGCAAAGGAGACAGGAAAGATGTAAGCATCTGAATGCAGAGTTCCAGAGAATAGCAAGAAGAAATTAAAAGAAGCCTTCTTCAGCAATCCATGCAAAGAAATAGAGGAAAAAAACAGAATGGGAAGGACTAGAAACCTCTTCAAGAAAATTAGAGATACCAAGGGAACATTCCATGCAAAGATGGGCTTGATAAAGGACAGAAATGGCATAGACCTAACAGAAGCAGAAGATATTAAGAAGAAGTGGCAAGAATATACAGAAGAACTGTACAAAAATGATCTTCACGACCCAGATAAACACGATGGTATGATCACTCATCTAGAGCCAGACATCCTAAGTCAAGTGAGCCTTAGAAAGCATCACTACAAACAAAGTTAGAGGAGGTGATGGAATTCCAGGTGAGCTATTTCAAATCCTGAAAGATGATGCTGTGAAAGTGCTGCACTCAATATGCCAGCAAATTTGGAAAACTCAGCAGTGGCCACAGGACTGGAAAAGGTCAGTTTTCATTCCAATTCCAAAGAAAGGCAATGCCAAAGAATGCTCAAACTACTGCCCAATTGCACTCATCTCACACGCTAGTAAAGTAATGCTCAAAATTCTCCAAGCCAGGCTTCAGTAATACGTGAACCATAAACTCCCTGATGTTCAAGCTGGTTTTAAAAAAGGCAGGGGAACCAGAGATCAAATGGCGAACACCTGCTGGATCATGGAAAAAGCAAGAGAGTTCCAGAAAAACATCTATTTCTGCTTTATTGACTATGTCAAAGCCTTTGACTGTGTAGATCATAATAAACTATGCAAAATTCTGAAAGAGATGGGAATACAAGACCACCTGACCTGCCTCTTGAGAAACCTGTATGCAGGTCAGGAAGCAACAGTTAGAACTGGACATGGACAACAGACTGGTTTAAAATAGGAAAAGGAGTACATCAAGGCTGTATATTCTCATCCTGCTTATTTAACTTATATGCAGAGTATATCATGAGAAACGCTGGACTGGAAGAAACACAAGCTGGAATCAAGATTGCCGGGAGACATATCAAAAATCTCAGATATGCAGATGACACCACCCTTATGGCAGAAAGTGAAAAGGAACTTAAAAGCCCCTTGATGAAAGTGAACGGGGAGAGTGAAAAAGTTGGCTTAAAGCTCAACATTCAGAAAACGAAGATCATGGCATCTAGTCCCATCACTCCATGGGAACCAGATGGGGAAACAGTGGAAACAATGTCAGCCTTTATTTTTTGGGGCTCCAAAATCACTGCAGATGGTCACTGCAGCCAGGAAATTAGAAGACGCTTACTCCTTGGAAGAAAAGTTATAAACGACCTAGATAGCATATTCAAAAGCAGAGACATTCCTTTGCCGACTAAGGTCCGTCTAGGCAAGGCTATGGTTTTTCCTGTGGTCATGTATGGATGTGAGAATTGGACTGTGAAGAATGCTGAGCGCCGAAGAATTGATGCTTTTGAACTGTGGTGTTGGAAAAGACTCTTGAGAGTCCCTTGGACTGCAAGGAGATCCAACCAGTCCATTCTGAAGGATGTCAACCCTGGGATTTCTTTGGAAGGAATGATGCTAAAGCTGCAACATCAGTACTCTGGCCACCTCATGTGAAGAGTTGACTCATTGGAAAAGACTCCGATGCTGGGAGGGATTGGGGGCAGGATGAGAAGGAGATGACAGAGGATGAGATGGCTGGAAGGCATGACGGACTCAATGGACATGAGTCGGAGTGAAGTCCACAAGTTGGTGATGGACAGGGAGGCCTGGCGTGCTGCGATTCATGGTGTCCCAAAGAGTTGGAAACGACTGAGCAACTGAACTGAACTGAAGAATAGCTAGAAGCTAAAAATTTAACAGATGTCGTAATGCTAGCATGTTTTACTATAGGTTATACAGATTAGGAATTTCAGTGATATTAATAGATAGAAGCCTTTTTAGGAAATAGTGAGGTTAGGATGCTAAGGGCAAACAGGATTTTGAAAGATAAGAAATAAACTGAGGAATGTGGTGTGCAGCCCAGACATAAGCATGAGTTACAATGTAATCACAAGGTAAAGTAACCAGGATTCTGAGAGAATAGCTGAAGCAGAAGGGCAACAATAGCTGTTTGAAGGGCAACAATGTTTTATGGAGACAATAAATCTGGATGAGGGGAAACTGAAAATGCCAAACCTCTGATCTAATGCTTTTGTCAAAGTATAAAAGAGAACCTGAAGCTTGAAATAAACATGTAGTCCAGTACCTTGAGTCAGAGGCTGCATCTTTCTCCACTGACACCGGTCATCTCTTCAGGCTGATTCTCTGGCTGCTGGAGCTGGATTCTGGCACATGTGTACAAAAAATGCATCATCAATGAAACGTGAAGCCTGGACTGAGTGCCATTCAGAGGAGAAAAGCAACCCCCAACTCTCTTTTTCTTTCCCAGCCTTACTAAGGTGTAACTAACAAAAATGGATAAATGTACTGTGTACAAAGTGATTATGTGATAGACTCATACTGAATAATGATTATAGTGGAGTAAGTTACACTTCCACCTATGACTACACTGTATTATTTCTCTCTGGGCAAATTTCAAGGATACAGAAACACTACCAGCAGCATGCAATACCTCAGACCCCCAGAACTTACTTATTTTACAATGGAAAATCTCTACTCTTTGACTACCAGTGCCCCATTTCCCCCTCCACCCAGCTCCTGGTAACAGCCTTATTACTCAATGGCTCTATAATTTTGACAATTCTAGTTCCCACAAAGGGTCTGTCCTCCTTTGTCAGGCTTATTTAACTTGGCATAACGTTCTCTAGGTTCATTCATTATGGCATAAATGCAGGATCCTTGATTTTTATATTTATATACAGGGAAAATAATAGTTCATGAACATACAGTATATAATAAATATTTCTATACCACACTTTTGTTACCTATTCTTTTGTCAAGAGACATCTGGGCTGTGTCTATGCCTTGGCTACTGCAAATCCAGTGACACTCATGGGACTGTGGACATATCCCTGAAAAACTGATTGCTCTTCCTTTTGATATCTGTCAGATATGGGTTTGACAGACTGTATGCCTGTTCTGTATTAATTTGTTAAGGAATTTCCATTTTATTTCCAACATAGCAGTTCCATTTACATCACCACCAACAGTACCGTTAAGATTCTGTGTTTTCTGTACTGTGCCTGTATGTGGGCTTATTTTGGGAGGGACAGGAGTAGATAACACAGAACCTAGCCTGGCAGCAAGACAGGCAGAAGTTGCAGCTGCATCTTCTAGAGGACAAGCCTCCAGATCACTGTGGCATCGTTGCCCTCTCATTTTTTGGAGCCATCCTCCCCTACTTCACAGGACTTTATGACAGGTTGGGCCCAGAGATCCCTACTGAGCAGGACCACCTTAAACAAGCATTCTGTGATTTTAACTTTAGTACTCCTATTTTCCCAGAGGGACTCAAACAAACTTACAAACTTTTAGGTGTCCAACAGAGTGTCCACAGAGCCCATAATGAGCCTCTAACCCTCTAATAAAAACACAAAGCATTCTAAGCCCTGATAGCTCATGCATGAGGCAAAATAGAAAAGAGGACACCCAAGGATCCACAGACACAAGACACCATAGTTTCATTTACAGTGAGTGATCCAGGTCAAACATTGAAATCTCCAAAGACTATGAAAAAGAGGGATAATTCCAATGATGCACATGGCTCACTAAGACATCAGCATCTTCCAAGGAAACACTCCAGATTCTCTTGGTATCTTTCCAAATGCACATGAACCTTTCTGCACTGGCAACCCCAAGAACACAATGAAACCAAAATTGATGCAAAAAATGACCTGAGATTTTCCCTGTTACTCTGTGGTACCTGCCTGATAAAAGAGTCAACAAAAGCCACGGAGTGGAGTGGATGCTGGGGCACCTGCTAGAACCAGCCCTTCAAGCCCCAGGCTCCCATCCTCCTGCACCCACAGGTGCCTGCGGGCTCAGCCCAGGCCACAGTTCTAACAGTGGAAAAGACTTCTCTTGGCTGAATTCCACGTCCTTCATTGCTGCTCACGTGAGGGCACAAGTTGTCAAATCAAACCTGTGCAGGCACACGTCAGCCTCAGCACTGCTGTCCTGGGGAACACGAGCTCAGGCAGTAGAACCTCAAACCACTCCATGCGAGCTCTCCAACAAACCTGCTTCCAGGTGCTCCAGCCTGAACAGAGACATTCTCTTCCAACAGATTCACACACCCCTTGTCCCTGAAACTACACTTGGGATGAGTGCACGCTCCATTCACTGGGCTCACCTTGATGCCCCCAAGTACTGCCACAAGCCTCCTGCAGACCCCACCAGGCTCCCTCTGCTTTCCCCATCTGTCTACCTCTCCTCCCTGATGACCGGACTAAGCAAGACTAAAGCGCACAGGGGTTTCCTGGCAAAGGAGATCACAAGAGGAGTGCCCATGAGCTACCACCCAAAGGACACTGCACATGCAGTATGAAAATCAAGAGACTGGCCCTCCTGCGAAAGTCTGCCACCACCTGGGGACATTATAGACTCCGTGTACAAAGGCATTTGAGATGAGCAAGTCTCAAAGCAAGGGTCTCCAGGTCTCACTATCTCCTGTTTTCTCCACCCACAACTACTTGGAAGATATTCTAGCTCTTGAGGGGTGCAGGGAGCAGTGTCTCCTTCCTGCCCCATTAGGTTTTGGATTTCTGCTCATCCTCAGCACAGTGAAATCACAACGCTGACACTGAGCACATGAACTCCTAGATGGCAAAGCTGCTGTCCACGATGATACTGGTCCTGGATGGACAGAGCTTAGATCTGGGGGCTGCAGAGGATGAAACCCAGCAGATGAAACATGGGGACATCTAAGCCCACTGCTTGAGGACACCAGTTCTGTAGGGCTTTTCAGGACTACCTATAAAGATCAATTACAGCTGAAATGTCCAGAACATGGGAAACATCTTCACCATCTGCCCTGTTCTCTTGGTCTTCCCTGAGGATTATTCAGCCCAACCCATAGTCCTGTCATCTAAAGACATTTCCAGTAACAGGTACTGCAGCCATGCTGGGAAGAAGAGGAACACTATGAGCCCTAAAAACAGGGGAACCAGGAAGGACTCAAAATAACCCATGAAGAAGGGCACTAATTTCTGCTGATGGCAAATTTATACAGAGGCAGTAAACCTGGGTAACATGAGAGAGACTGTTAGGAGGGGATGGGGAGACCTCTCTGAGCCTAGACTTGAAGGGTAACAAAGGGCCTGAGGCACGGTGACCTGAAGGTGAGAAAAGGAACTACAATCAGACAGAAATGGTTTTATTATTTGGAAACAGAGAAAAGGTAAATGAGACCAGGACAGGCTGAACCATGAGCAAAGGGTCAACTCCCAGGACGAGGCTGAAGACACTGACTGGGCCCTGATCTTGACAGAGGGCTGTGGAGAAACAGTGAGTCAAGCTTTTGACCCAAGAACAAATGAAAGCCAGTGGAGGCCTGAACGTCAGGACGTAAAAAAAATCTCCCTTCAGATTTAGCCTTATTCATAGAAGTTATCTAATTCTGACCCTGTGATCCTGCCTCCATCCTACAGTTTTCCTTTTCCTTTTTCATTCAGGGTGGCCTGGATCTATTTAAAATTCTAATTATCACCAGAAACTCCCTCCAAACCAGAACTGCCACACACAGACACACAGCCAATTTGGCTAATCATTTCAGGGGTCAGTGTTGCTCGTGCTCAGAGATTCCGGTCTAGTCTCTCATCTACATGTTACAAGTGGGCTCCCTCTAGCCCAGAGAAAACCTGTTTATGAGAAGGTCTGAGCTGAGTGAAGAGAACCGGGTATAACTGAATAATGAAAGGGGAGGCTGAGGGGCAAGTGGGCCAAGTTTGTCCTTATTGCCCATCCATTTAAGACGAGGAACATCTGTCATGTACCTGAGCAAAAGAAACTTTTCTTTCAAGACTGGGTCAAACTGATACCAAGCAGGTAATTCTTTATTATATGATTGTAGTAAAATATTTTAAAAATACAGAATTGCAAATATATAGCTACTGATTTAAAGAAAAAAGAATACATTGTAAGGGGTCAGCTTGGAAATAGGGTCTGAGCAATCTTTGTCATTATGAAGACAGAGGCTCTGTTGGAAGGTTCCAGATCAATCCAGCCCATCCTTCCTCATTTGCACAGAAAAGTCACAGAGGGACCTGAGGGAAACATTTTCATATAACCGCACAGCTCACTTTTTTTTTCACTGATCATAGAAAATGGAGAAAATAGACCATTAGACTAACCAGTTAAACTAGGTGGTTTCTTTTTTTTCTTTTTCTTTTTTTGAAAGAAAAGAATGAAGCATTTTGTTGGTTTTATCATGTTAAATGTTCTTTTGTTTTCCCATTTCTGAAAGAAATGCCTTTAATTTCACAAGATGTAATATCATATCTCCGTTATTATTTGGTAAAGATCTGAGACCAGAAATATAGACCATTAGACTAACCAGTTAAACTAGGTGGTTTCTTTTTTTTCTTTTTCTTTTTTTGAAAGAAAAGAATGAAGCATTTTGTTGGTTTTATCATGTTAAATGTTCTTTTGTTTTCCCATTTCTGAAAGAAATGCCTTTAATTTCACAAGATGTAATATCATATCTCCGTTATTATTTGGTAAAGATCTGAGACCAGAAATATCCACTTGTGTGTGCACACATAAACACATACACACAATTCATGTCTTTGGTAAAACCACAGTTGAAAATATGTCTATTTTATTACAAGATGTTGAGAGGGTAACAGGCAGGAAGGACAGGGGTCTCCAAATGGAGGAAATAGGCTGCAAGTGTCAGACATTTTTATCTCTTTTAAGCAGCAGGAGGAAACAAACTGGGTCTCCAAAGGGAGGAAATAGGCTGCAAGTGTCAGAAACAAACTAGCAATATTCTTTTTCCTTCTCTATACAAATCTAAAAGGAGGTTTCTCTTAAAATACTGCGTTGTCATAATGACACCTGGGATTAGACTCCCAAGATAATCAGGACTGAAGGTGCCCGGGGGTCCACACAAGCTCCTGTCCTAATTACACCTGAGGAACCCTGGGTATTAATAACTGTGGGGGGCCAAGCCATCGATTTCCTTTTAGATACTGGGCAACTTACTCTGTGCTTACCGAAACCCCTGGCCCACTACCTTCCCGATCCACTTCCGTGAGGGGACTGTCTGGACGAGCCAAAGGGTATTGTATTAGTTATTCTTTACGTTGTAACTGAGATTCTGGGCTATTTTCACATGAGTTTCTGATTGTGCCAGAGTCTCCCTCACCCCTTTTGGGGAGGAATATACTGAACAAGGTCCATGCCTCTGTTTTCATAAATATGGAGCCCTCCCTTTCTCTCTCTTTCAGTTCAGTTCACTTCAGTCGCTCTGTAGTGTCCGACTATTTGCGACCCCATGAATTGCAGCATGCCAGGCCTCCCTGTTCATCACCATCTCTCGGAGTTCACTTAGATTTACATCCATCGAATCCGTGATGCCATCCAGCCATCTCATCCTCGGTCGTCCCTTTCTCCTCCTGCCCTCAATCCCTCCCGGCATCAGAGTCTTTTCCAATGAGTCAACTCTTTGCATGAGGTGGCCAAAGTACTGACGATGCAGCGTTAGCATCATTCCTTCCCAAGAAATCCCAGGGCTGATCTCCTTCAGAATGGACTGGTTGGATCTCCTTGCAGTCCAAGGGACTCTCAAGAATCTTCTCCAACACCACAGTTCAAAAGCATCAATTCTGCGGTGCTCAGCCTTCTTCACAGTCCAACTCTCACATCCATACATGACCACAGGAAAAACCATAGCCTTGACTAGACGGACCTTAGTTGGCAAAGGAATGTCTTTGCTTTTGAATATGCTATCTAGGTTGGTCATAACTTTTCTTCCAAGGAGTAAGCGACTTTTAATTTCCTGGCTGCAGTCACCATCTGCAGTGATTTTGGAGATCAGCGTTAGCATCATTCCTTCCCAAGAAATCCCAGGGCTGATCTCCTTCAGAATGGACTGGTTGGATCTCCTTGCAGTCCAAGGGACTCTCAAGAATCTTCTCCAACACCACAGTTCAAAAGCATCAATTCTGCGGTGCTCAGCCTTCTTCACAGTCCAACTCTCACATCCATACATGACCACAGGAAAAACCATAGCCTTGACTAGACGGACCTTAGTTGGCAAAGGAATGTCTTTGCTTTTGAATATGCTATCTAGGTTGGTCATAACTTTTCTTCCAAGGAGTAAGCGACTTTTAATTTCCTGGCTGCAGTCACCATCTGCAGTGATTTTGGAGCCCAAAAAAATAAAGTCTGACACTGTTTCCATTGTTTTCCCATTTGTTTCCCATGAAGTGATGGGACCATGTAAATCCTAGAGTATGGGCTGATGGAAAATATGTGGGTCGAGCACAAAATGCTATTCCTGTAGTTGTCAAGCTCAAAGACCCACTTATTTCCACATAAGAAGCAGTATCCCCTGAAATCTGAGGTTAAGGGTTAAAACACGTCATCGAAAATTTAAAGGAGCAGGGACTATTAGTTCCCTGTAACAATCCATGCAACACTCCTATTTTGGGTATAAAGAAATCAAATGGTAAATGGAGACTAGTTCAAGATTTACAAATAATACATAAGGCTATAGTTCCTTTACACCTCACGGTAGCTAATCCTTATACTCTATTGTCTGAAATTGCTGAACGAGCCAAATATTTCTCAGTAATTGATTTGAAAGATGCTTTCTATTCTGTGCCTTTGGCGGAGGAAAGTAAATTTTTATTTGCCTTTGAAGACCCTATGCAGCCAGCTTCTCAGTTAACCTGGACAGTTTTGCCCTTGGGATTTCATGAAAGTCCTTACTTATTTGGACAAAGTTTGTCACGGGATCTACAAAACTTTAATAGCTCCAAAGCAGTGGTGTGACAATACGTAGACGATATTTTGCTCTGTGCTGAGACAGAAGAAGCTTGTTCCAGAGCCTCAGAAGATTTCTTAAACTTCCTGGCAGGCTGCAGTTATAAGGCATCAAGAGAAAAGGCTCAGCTTTGTCAATAGTGTATTAGATATCTGGGCCTAATCATATCAGAAGGGACTAGGACCATAGGCCCTGAGAAAATTAAACCCATACTAAATCATCCCCTACCTATGACTTTAAGACAATTGAGAAGATTTCTGGGAATCACAGGCTACTGTCATATTTGGATTCCGGGTTATGGGGAACTTGCCTGGCCTTTATATAAACTGATAGCTGAAACTCAGCAGGCCAAAACAGACAAACTGCTTTGGTCTCTAGATTCTCAAAAGGCTTTTAAGGTTCTTCAGATTGCCCTCCTGCAAGCTCCCACTTTGAGCTTGCCCACAGGGTCAGGATTTGTTTGTCACTGAAAGAAAAGGTATGGCCTTGGGAATTTTGACACAAGCCTGAGGGCCTCACCAGGACCCTATTGCTTATCTAAGCAGAAAAATAGATGTAATTTCACGTGGGTGGGCCTACTGTCTCAAAGTAAATGAGGCAGCAGCTTTATTAGCACCTGAAGCTTTAAAACTAATTAACTGATGAAATCTTACTGTCCTGACTTCTCATGATGTGAGTGGAATCTTAAATTCTAACGTTAATATTTGGATGACAGAATCCCTCTCGCTAGCATCTATCTTGGCTGAGCAACGCGTGCGCAACCAGGAAAGACTCAGAATTAGAATGATTAGCCAAAGACCACCCGGAAACTAATCTCATCACCATAAAACCCGAGACTGCAACCCACGCAGCAGAGCAGTTCTCCTGGGTTTCCTTACCCTACTGCTCTCCACCCGGGTGCCCTTTTCCAATAATGTCTCTTGCTTTGTCAGCACATGTGTCTCCTTGGACAATTCATTTACGAGTGTTAGACAAGAGCTGTTTCAAACCCTGGAAGGGATCCCCCTTCCTGCAATAGTTGCTCAAACTCCTGCTACTGCAGCAGCTTCTTCCAACTACTATTTGGGGGCCCTGGATCAGTCATCTTCGGTATAAGGTTTAGGAGAATGTGATGCCTCACCAATTTAAGGACAATGCCCCTTATCAGCTCAGAAGCAGTTATGGAACGAGAACAATGCCCCTTTTCCCTACGCAATATAATTCTTCTAAAAGTGGGAGTCTTCTTTTGGACTCCCACTGAGTCCAAAAGTCTGTTCTTTACATCTGTGTCTCCCTTTGTTGCCCTGCATGTAGGATCACTGGTACTATCTTTCTAAATTCCATATACATGCATTAATATACAGTACTTGTCTTTCTCTTTCTGACTTATTTCACTCTGTATAATAGACTCTAGGTTCATCTGCCTCATTAGAACTGATAAACGAGGTGACATTTTTGCTAAGTATGGCACAAAATAGTCTAAGATGATTTACTACTTACCAAAGAAAGTTTCAAATGTACAAGATGAAAGGAAAAAGCACTCAGGCAATGAATGAATCTGAAAAAAATTGAAAAAAAAAAAACAGAATTATTTTTAATCTAGAAATCTGGTGTCAAAGTTTAAAAAATTGTGGAGAATAACCATATTTAGAAAAGGATGATAAGAGTAGTATACTGGAAACTAAAAAAGCTTATTTCTGAAGTTAAAAATGAGTACAGAAACTGAGTGAATTAAGACCTATTCCAAGCTACAGAAAGTACCATACATAAAGAAAGGAGAAAATGTGAATCCATTAAAAAAAAAATCTTTCTTTAAAAATGCTACCCAATAATGATACAGTAAGAATCTGCCTGACAATGCAGGGAACATGGGTTCATCCCTGGTTCAGGAAGATCCCACAAGTACAAGCAACTAAGTCTGTGCACAACTACTGAGCCTGTGGTTTAGACCCTGGGAGCCACAACTCCTGAGCCCACTGCACAGCACAGCACAGCCAAAGAAACTCATTAAAAAAAAAAAAGCTACCACAGAGTGACATTCTAGAGTCACTCATTTCTTGCCCCAGGTCTCTTCTTCCCTGACCTCTGTTTTATGATAGGACAAGGGAAGGGGGTCACTCACAACTCAGTGAATCAAGCCACTGCCCCAGGCTCAACAGGGTTTGCAAATGAATGTCATCTTCTGTCACAAGTAATTAAAAAAGGACACAAGCCTTATAGACAGGAGTTTTGAAATTCTCATCCTCCTCTGTATAACCAAAAAAATCATCTGTATCCAAACAACTGGCCACACCTGGATCAAGCTTACCCCTCTGTTCACCTAGCTCCCTATTTCATCTGGGTCTCGGTCTCTTTTTCTCCCCCTCTGCTCACCTGCTGTTCTGTCCTATTTCCTCCCTCACACGTGTCCTGTCCCAGGCGGCTGCAATTCGTTCCCCCTCGAAATGCTCTCTCTCCAACCTTCCTGAGTTTTTCAAAAATCCATACCTATGTCTGCCTCTTTCTTCCCCCATTTCAGCTCCCTCTCTGCGCTCCAGATTACTTCCCTTCTCTCGCTGTGATTTTCCCTTCCTCCCCACTCTCTGGTAAGGCCAGGTGGCTATGCTTCCTTCCAGCCCTTTCTTCCTCTGCTCCTTACCTTTCTCTGCCAGCACCAGAAAAACGGCCACCTCAGATTGAGACTTGAACTCTTGTGGAGGGACTCCAACCGGGTGAAAACACAACTCGGGACCCTAATCCAAGAGGTCTGGACTCAAACCTGGCCAAAACTCAGTTAGGGACTCTCCGCCTCTGACGTCCCTCAATGTCCTTGGCCTCCCCGCTCCCACCACTGATATCGGGCAGTTCTCCCTATGCTATTTTCCAATCCCGGGAGATCTGGCTTTCTAATTTATTAATAGTTCTCTATTTTACTCACTTAGCTATTTTCAAGGCTTAACCTCTTTGACTTGCCTATCCCTTTGCAAATCCCTCAGCCATTCTCAGTGTTCCCATTCGTTCTCTCTCATGCTTTTCTCCTCACTTTCAGTTATTTCTCTCAGTCCCTCTGACTCTGCTTCTCCTGATTCTTCGGTCTCCTGAATTTCCTGAGTGGGTGACAGAACGAAACGCCCCCACACCGGAAGATCATATTTTCCCATCGAGTTGAAATGAGCATGGAACACACATGGTTGTCACATGTGTGACAACCTACCCTATGCGGAGTGAGGGGACGGGCTGACAGGAAAGGGGGCTGCCGTGGGGCAGAAGGAGCGGCCTCAGGAGACGCGAGGGCAGAAGGGCTGGGAGGGAGGGGGCTCAGGAGCGGGGCAGCCTCTCCGGAATCCCGGGACGGGGGAGATGGCCCGCGGGCTATCTAGGCTCCGTTTCCACAAGTCAGGGCGGGCGCGACTCCAACTCTCCAGAGAGGGCTTTACTGGGCGAGGCCAGAGATCAAAAAGGGTTTTAAGCAAGAAAACGTCGCCAGAGGCGGTGTCTACACGAACTGAGGGCCGAAACCGCTTCAACAACACTTAAAACCCAAACGAAAAGATAACTGGGCCGCAACGGCAGCGGAAGCGTCTATTCCGCCGAGCAACGGGTGCCAGGGTTTTCAGGTCGCTAGCAATTCCCACACCATGAGGACGAGTGAGCGGGGGTGGAGGTGGGGATTGGAGGGGTGGCGAGCTCTGCAAACTTACTCTAGAAGGAAGCTTAGGCGGCGGCGCTCCCGGACCTCGGCTCCACGCTCTCCAACTTCCGGCTCCGCGAGAAAGGGCTTTTGGTTTTAGAGCCGCGCCTCTGACCAGGGGCAGGGCGAGCACCCCTTGTGCGCGCTGTTCGTGGGAGGGGCGGGGCATGGAGGGGGCGGGGCCTGTTACCTTGACAGCATTAAGTTCCCGTCTGTAACTGCTGAGGTAAAAGCTTCAAGTTATGTCGGAAGCCAAGATACTGCCTCTTAAGACTAAAAGGGTTTATTCTCAATAAAAACTGTTTTTCACAGCATGTTGTGCTCAGATCCTGCTAGTGAGGCTGAAGCAATTCAGGGATCTGGGAACTTGGGCAGTTTGAAGAAACAAGAATGGGACTAGTCTCTATATTGCAAATACAAAACTCTGCCTGGGTAGAAACAGGCTATTCCCTACTCTTAACCTACAAAACAGCAAACTTAGGGTCAGTACCTGGGTGTCTGAGATGAAGGACTTAAGGGATATGATCATTTGGGTCACTAACCACAGCCTTTTAAGAGCATGACACTTTAAATGATTATAAACTGGATTATTGTTTCTTTTATCCAACGTGTTTTAATTATTTCCCCTTTCTAAACCCAACTCTTTAAATGGTGAAATAAACGGGTTTTATAAGCAATTCTTACAATGACAAATATCATTGTGTAAGTTTAAGCTACAGACAAAAAATTAACTGATACATATACTGTGAAACCATTATCGCAATAAGTTTGCCTAGCATCCACAATTTCGTATAGATAACCTAAAAATGATTCTCGACAGTGGATAAAAAATAAAAAAAGTAAATTGCACACATTCTAATTATCAAATATTGTGCAGTAAACCATCCTCAGCAGTGAAAAACCAATGTACACTATAATACCAAAAAATTGCCAAGCATACATTCAATAATAGTTTAACATCAAGAATACATAAAGAACTCTAAAAAGTATGGATCACCAATTCCACCATATGGGTAGGGGAGCTTTCTTAACCAACCATCCCACATATGGCAAATAAAATACAAAGAGTAACATAAAATAGAAACTTAATGACAAAAATAAAAGACAATCATTTATAATGCATACAAATATAAAACAAGGAAAGTAGCTATGCCTTGAAAAAAATAAACAAATGATTGTTCATCACTGAAGTTATCACTCCACTACCTAAGCTCTGTCATTAAGTTGCTACAAAATTAAGTGTGGAGGCAGAATGATCCATAGCACCCAGGTGACAAGCATGCAGCATCAGCAAGTTTAGTCAACAGCCTCACAACTATGAGAGTGTGAACATGGACAGTACCTTTGTCAGAAGTTCCTACACCTCTTGGTGAGGCTCAAAGGGCATGGTGATAGTGCACGTGACCATCACTATCACAGTGCCCTTCACGCAGGCTTCTCTGACATCACTCAAAGCCAGAAAAAGATGTACAGGTCAAGGTCTTCAGATACCTTCTCATATCACAGAACACGCTGATCACTATACTAAGTAGCTTCAAGTGGTAATTCTGTATGCAGCAGGAAAATATTACAACCAATAACGAAAAGTTTTCGGCTTTAAAAATTTTCTCTTACCCAGTAAACCCACACCACAAAGAGTCCATGAGGAGCTGCCCTGTAAACACAGGCAGATTACCACAGCAAAGAAACTGGACATGACTTCAGACCTGAGAGCCACATACTTCAAAATTAAATTTAAAAAGAAAAAATATACAAACTAAGGAGAAAGCAAAGTCAGAAAGCGTCTACACTCCCAGAATAGATAGACCAGTACAAGAGTGATAAACTATGAGATGTGGGGGTCTCTTATCCTAAGATCTTGAGATGGGACTATTTGGTCCACCCAGAGATGCCAAGATAAGCGCCTGAAAGATTCACACATATTCGCTTTGTTGGACTGCTGTCCTTACAGTTTTCCTAAGTAAAGGGCACAGACAATCCAATCCACCAGCTTATTCCACACACCCTGACACGTATGGTAGCAAAAGGAGAACAGCAGAAATGGCTGAGCGATCTCAAGAGGCAGACAGGGACTAAGACAGTTCATTACAGGTTCTGAGGTGCCAGATAAAATTAAACAGCAGCCCATACTTTCCCATTTTCCGATTCTATCTCCCAAACATGACAACTGGGATGAAACCAGCACTGGATCAGGAGTTAGACGCTTGGGGCATCAGCTCTGATCCATATGGACTAAGAATTGAGTAGCCAATAGATCCAAGCCCACAAGGAGAGAAGAGGGGGCAAGACAGCCCACCTCATGCTCCTCACACTCAAGAACAACCAGCTCACAGCAGGGAGATGGCGAGCGTTGTTATACAAACCTTGCCTTTGTGTCTAATGGAGCTGCAGCACCACTAGTGGGTGAAAGAATACATGATACATGTTGATGGACAGGCTGGGGACTCAGGGAAAGGTTAAGCTTCCTCTGGGACTTTAATAAACAAACTTCTGTTTTACCAAAGAGCTGAGAGAGTCAATTCCTAGGCAGGTTGAGAAGTCTGGGGTACCCGAGAAGGAGAAAGGGGTCTGGGGCTCTCGAGGAGGATAGAGAGTGGTCTGGAATTATCAAGGAGGAGAAAAGGACAAAGTTTTTTCTTTAAGTCCAGAGCTGATGATTACACAACAAAACAACTTCGCTTAAACTCTGTACTAAGCGGAGACATTACTTTGCCAACAAAGGTCCGTCTAGTCAGGGCTATTGTTTATCCAGTGATCCTGTATGGATGTGAGAGTTGGACTGTGAAGAACGCTGAGCGCTGAGGAATTCATGCTTTTGAAATGTGGTGTTGGGGAAGACTCTTGAGAGTCCCTTGGACTGCAAGGAGATCCAACCAGTCCAGGACATCAGCCCTAGGATTTCTTTGGAAGGAATGATGCTAAAGCTGAAACTCCAGTACTTTGGCCACCTCATGCGAAGAGTTGACTCATTGGAAAAGATGTTAATGCTGGGAAGGATTGGGGGCAGGAGGAGAAGGGGATGACACAGGATGAGATGGCTGGATGGCATGACTGACTCGATGGATGTGAGTCTGAGTGAACTCTGGGAGTTGCTGATGACCAGGGAGGCCTGGCATGCTGTTATTCATGGGGTCACAAAGAGTCAGACACGACTGAGGGACAGAACTGAACAGCGTTCTCAGTGGTGAAAGACTGAAAACTTTTCTTCTTGGATTGGGAAGAAGGCAAGGATGCATCACTGCATCACTGTTCAACAAATGACTGAAACCCCTAACCAGAGCAATGACACAAGAAAAAGAAATCAAAGCCTTCCAAAGTGAAAAATTAGAAAGTTACCTTCTTCCCTAGAGGATAAAGTCTTTTGTGTATAAACTGTAGATTCCATACAGACACAAAAAAACCTCTTGCCACATCAAATAGCAATTTTAGCAAACTTGCAAGATACAACAGTAAACGTGCAAATCAGCTGCATTTCCATACACAGTGAACAATGTGAAAAGAAAATCACATAAAATTTTACTTACTATTGTATTAAAAATGGATGAAATATTTAGGAATAATTCACCAAGGAGGTGAAACATATACACTGAAAACTACTTAACCATTTCTAAAAGAAATCCAAAATAAACAAACAAATCTCGTAGTCATGGACTGGAAATCTCAGTACTCTATATTTCCAAGTTACTCAAAGTGTTCCGCAGATTTAATGAATTCAGTATGAAGCGTACAATAGAAATGTTTGCAGAAATAGAAAAAACTTGCCAGAAGTCATAAAGAATCTCAAGGGGACCACAAACTGCAAAAATACTCTTCAATAAGTACAAAGATGAAAGATGAAGGCCACGCTTTTAAAATTTCAAGCCATATCACAGTATCATCCAGATGGTGTAGTACTGCCATAAACATGGATTTATACACCAAGGGAACAGAAGAGAATGTTCAGAAATAACCATTTGCATATATTTAAAATCTTAGAAAACCCAGTGGAAAAAAGACAGCTGCCATAACAAATGGTGAATCTATGGGTTAAACAATGAGGAGGAAACCCCACCTACATCAAAAGTAAAAACATCTTTGTGCCAAACCACAAAATGAACACAGTGAAAAGACAAACTCTGAACAATGAAGGCAATGAAAGTGAATTTCCAGCTCTCAGAGATTTAGATTCATGTCACAGTTTCAAACAGTTGATGGAATAGCACACTATCACTGATACCTGATTCTGAATGTTCCATCCCATTTCCAATCAAGATTTTGAAGTCAGTGACTCACTCACTTAGTAGCTTCAATGACCTTAGAACAAATTTCCCTTTTTAGGTCTACTTCCAGATTTTACCAGGTACTGTGCATGTTAATACCTGACTCCCACCCACAGCTTCTTAATCCTGATTGACAGAGAGCAGACTGCACATCCAGAAAGACCTGAGGCAATCCCTGCTTCCCAACAGCACTGAGACTCCTTCTCAAACCTGTGGGTGTGAAGCCCTGACCAGGATGGTGTCCTCCACACAAGGTCCAGGCCACTGAGTCATGAGGAGATGGGATCTAAGTGGAGACGACAGGCCCTGAGGGAAGTTCCCTGGTGAGTGTGCATGTACAGGTGTCAGGAAGGATACTTCAGAGTCAGAGATGGTTAGTAAGTCCAAAGAAGGGATTTCAGGAGGGACAGACTGAGAATCAACTGAGAACATGATTTTACCCGAGAAAGAACTATTCCTCTTTTCTTGCCTTTTTTCCTCCTCTTCCCAGCTTCTTCCTCAGACAATGTAAGTTTTTAGAAGTTGATCTGACAAGTGGAAAACAGGCTGCTTCAGGCTTAGAATCAGCATTCCCCCTTCGTTTGCCACAACCACAAAAAACAGGAAGACCTCACTATGTGGAACAGCGTTTGGTGTCCACTGCCTCAGGTGGGATGCTGTTTCTGCCCTCCTATTTCTTCCCTCACACCTGTCCTGCCCCCCAGGCAACTTGTTTCTCCTCTTGCTGCTCTTCTCCCCAACCCCACCCTTCTATACATCTATACATCTGTACGTCTGTCCGAAACATCTATATATCTCTTTCTTTTTCCAACTCTGCTCTCTTTCTCTCCCTGTTACACTCCCACTCTGGGGCACTCCAGGTGTCTAGGCTTACTTCCTTCTCTTCTCTTCTAGTCTACACCTATCCTTGTTTCTCTCCTAGGATCACCCCTGTCAGCCCTCCTACCGCAGATGCGGGGCCCCTGTCTCCTTGTCTCCAACTCCTGGAGATCACACGCCTTTGTCCATTATTCTTTCACCCACCCGCTACTTTAAGGGGTAACTCTATTTCATTTTACCACCCTTTTGCAACTGCCTCAGCCATCCTGGGCAACCGCGTCGGTTCTCTCATTGTTTTCCACTTCTGAGTTTGCCTTTCACTCTCAGTCACTGCTTCTTCTGATCCCCCTCGCCCACATGTCTACAGAAACGATGAGTAAATGAAACACCCGCCTATCAAAAGAGCACCTTTTCCAACGAGACATACTCGTGACGGAAAAACACTGGGTGTCACACGTCCAGCCCAGGGATGAGGAAAAGGGACTGACCAGGAAGAGAGGCCTGCGGGGCACAACGATCGGCCTGAGGAGACGCGAGGGCAGAGAGGCTGGGAGCCAGGGAGTTTTCGGCAGGGCGGGCTCTCCAGAATCCCAGGACCGGGGAGAGGACGCGGCTTCTCCGGGAGCGGGGCTGTTGACACAACCTCCAGGGGCCGACAGGGTGAGGCGGTGGAGGTGGGCGTGCCCGAATCCCCCTCGCGCCCGGGCGCTATAACAAGGCACAGGCGTAGGTACTAACAGTTAAGTTTCAAGCAGGAAAATATCCCGAAAGGCGGTGTCTCTGGGGCCGAAGGCCGAAAAGCAAACCCCAGGGACAAACCTCAGAGCGATTTTGAACACTCGACCTGCAACCTTGGCCTCTGGTTTTATTTGGGGCGGACGGCGGGGTACCAGGATATTACTGCCGCGGAACCAGCGGGACCCTGAAGATGGGCGGGGCGAGGGCCGGTTGAACGGCTAAGCGCGCAGCACGCGTTTACACTGCGAAAAAAATAAGTCAAGGGCCGCCCGGCGACCTTCCCTCGCGGCCTTCCGTTTCCGCAGGAAACTGAGCCCGCGCGGATTCCGAGGCGGAGCTTCCGGGTCGGGGGCTGGGCGGTTCGCTGCAGGCGAGGGGCGGGGCGAGGAGCGTCCAAGTCTGCTGAGAGAGGGCAAGGCGCGGCAAGGGGCCAGGAGGTGCTTAACAATCCTGTGATGCCCCATAAATTACAGCCTGTTTTTTTTTTTTAATTTGTTGCCTTTAACATCTAAATAGATAGTATATTCTTCTATAATTACAATATGGAAATGTCAATGAACAAAATAAACTTTTTGTCATATGTTGAGGCAAGAACCGTGGTAGCAGTGAAAGTCGCTCAGTAGTGTCCGACTCTGTGACCCCAATGTCTATACAGTCCATGGAATTCTCCAGGCCAGAACACTGGAATGGATAGTCTTTCCCCTCTGCGTGGGATCTTCGCAAGCCAGGGATCTAACCCAAGCCTACCGCATTGCAGCCGGATTCTTTACCAGCTGAGCCACAAGGGAAGCCCCTGTTAGTAAGATTCATCCAGTGTTTTAGCACCAACATCTAAGCAGCTAGGGTATGGTCAGTGTTTGGGGACAGACTTAAAAATCTGCAATCCGTGCCTACCTTTGATTTCTTCTTTTAGTACCTGTTGGCTACTAGACAGTTCTTTTCTCCTTAAACTCTTATGATTTAATTTGAACTTTATACATTCTCCCACAGCCTCCTGGAAATTTTGAGGATGTGGGTCCAGTTGAGCTATTTCAAATCCTGAAAGATGATGCTGTGAAAGTGCTGCACTCAATATGCCAGCAAATTAGGAAAACTCAGCAGTGACCACAGGACTGCAAAAGTCGGTTTTTATTCCAATCCCAAAGAAAGGCTAATGCCAAAGAATGCTCAAACTACAGCACAATTGCGACTCATCTTACATGCTAGTAAAGTAATGCTCAGAATTCTCCAAGCCAGGCTTCAGCAATACGTGAACCATGAACTTTCTCATCTTCAAGCTGGTTTTAGAAAAGGTAGAGGAACCAGAGATCAAATTGGCCACATTCTCTGGATCATGGAAAAAGCAAGAGAGTTCCAGAAAAACATCTCTTTCTGCTTTATTGACTATGCCAAAGCCTTTGACTGTGTGGATCACAATAAAGTGTGGAAAATTCTCAGAGAGATGGGAATACCAGACCACCTTATCTGCCTCTTGAGAAATCTGGATGCAGGTCAGGAAGTATCAGTTAGAATTGAATATGGAACAACAGACTGGTTCCAAATAGGAAAAGGAGGACGGCAAGGCTGTATGTTGTCACCCTGCTTATTTAACTTCTATGCAGAGTACATCATGAGAAACGCTGGACTGGACGAAACAAAAGTGGAATCAAGACTGCTGGGAGAAATATCAATAACCTCAGATATGCACCACCCTTATGGCAGAAAGTGAAGAGGAACTCAAAAGCCTCTTGATGAAAGTGAAACAGGAGAGTGAAGAAGTTGGCTTAAAGCTCAACATTCAGAAAACGAAGATCATGGGGTCCAGTCCTAACACTTCATGGGAAATAGATGGGGAAATAGTGGAAACAGTGTCAGACTTTATTTTAGGGGACTCCAAAATTATTGCAGATGGTAACTGCAGCCATGAAATTGAAAGACGCTTACTCCTTGGAAGAAAAATTGTGACCAAACTAGATAGCATATTCAAAAGCAGAGACATTACTTTGCCAACTAAGGTCCATCTAGTCAAGGCTATGGTTTTTCCTGTGGTCATGTATAGATGTGAGAGTTGGATGTGAAGAAGACTGAGTGCCAAAAAATTGATGCTTTTGAACTGTGATGTTGGAGAAGACTCTTGAGAGTCCCTTGGACTGCAAGGAGATCCAACCAGTCCATTCTGAAGGAGATCAGCCCTGGGATTTCCTTGGAAGGAATGATGCTAAAGCTGAAACTCCAGTATTTTGGCAACCGAATGCGAAGGGTTGACTCATTGGAAAAGACTCTGATGCTGGGAGTGATTGGGAGCAGGAAGAGAAGGAATCGCCAGAGCATGAGATGGCTGGATGGAATCACTAACTGAATGGACGTCAGTCTGAGTGAACTCTGGGAGTTGGTGATGGACAGGGAGGCCTGGTGTGCTGCAATTCATGGGGTCGCAAAGAGTCGGACATGACTGAGGGCCTGAACTGAACTGAGCTGAACTGTGTCACTTTGAGCTCCCCTCTCAGGAAGTGAGAAAAACATGCCCTGGGCACAGCAGAGAGGAGAAAGCTGGTGGGGTCTGCGAACCAGAGGCACTGCTGCCGTGGGGCTCCACACCGCCATGCAGGCAGGGGAGGCTGGCCTGCCAGGTCACTGTGTCATTCCGTTACACTTTTAAGGCAAAAGCTTATAACTTTGGAGACCAGTATGTTGCAAACTAGGATATGTCCTCCTAACAATTAGGAAATTTTCAATAAGGATTTTATTTTCCTTTCTAAAATTTTTTGAAATTATGAAAGTATGGCAACACATTTACATGAGGCTTTGAAAGTAGTTACAGACAGTTCCACTATATATTACAATTTCTTCAGTGGACAAATTAAGATTTTTAGTTGGAATTTCAATATTAAACTCTCAAAAATTAATAGAATGGACAGGAAAGTAGGCTATACTAGACCTGACAAGAATTGTGAACCAATTCAACATAATTAAGACATACAATTTTCACACAAGAGCAGGATACAAATTTTATTCAAGTTCCCATAGACTATTAACCAGGAGACTCTGGAATGTGGCATAAAACAAGGTGCAAAAGTTTCATGGCCTAAATAGAGTATTGAAATCATACAGGGCCTGCTCTCTTATTACTGTGAAACTATGTGAGAAATCAATAACAAAAAGTATTTGAAAATAACCCACATATTTTCAAGTGCAATAAATAAAGAATGATTTTATCAGCAGGTTCTTGCCTGTCCTGCTCCTGGCGATTCAGAGGTTGAGAACCTGGGTCTCCAAAGAGTTCCTGTAGGGTAGTAGTTGGATGCAGAACATTTCCTGCCATTGGAATAATTTCACCATCTTAAGAAAACAAGAAAATTTTCTGGATTTCTCTCTGTACTGCAAACTAAATTAAGAAATACAAAACTATCCCTGGGGAAAATGTGCCATTTTACAGTGACATCCTGTATCACAACTTTTCCTCTTTGTTCTTCGTTCAGCTGGAAGGCCAACCTCCACATGGCTCAGTTCCAGAGACACAAGGTCAAAACCTACAGTCTGAGAGTGGAGAACTAAGGTATGTCATGGGAACTTCCTTACATTTTTTTTGAAATTGAAAAAGTTTACTAACCATTGCTTTAAAAAGAGCAATTTTCATTGATCAGTTGCTAAGTTGAATCTGCCTCTTTGCAACTCCATGAACTCCGGCACACCAGGCTTCCCTGTCCTTCACTATCTCCCAGAGTTTTCTCAAACTCGTGTTCATTGAGTGAGTAATGCCATGCAAACATCTCATCCTCTGGCGCCCTCTTCTCCTGCCCACAGTCTTTCCCAGCATCAGGATCTTTTCCATTGCGTCTGCTCTTTGCATCATGTGGCCAAAAAGAGCAATACATCTTTAAAAATGGATGAAAACTGCATTGTTCCTCTAGTACACATTCTAAACTTCTACTGCTCTTCACACAACAGGCCAATAATTGAGAGACAAGTTGCTGGGGCAGGAAAAAAGACTTTATTCAGAAAGTCAGCAAACCAAAAATATGGTGGACTGTACCCCCAAAACCATCTTATCTGAGTTAGAACTCAGTCCCCTTTTATACTAAAAGAGGAGGGAGTCAAGTTAAGTCAAATTCCTTTGAACCTAAGGAATCAAACAGTTAAGTAACAGCATTAAAGGCCATCAATAATAGTTCCCTGAGAAACCTCAAATAACATCAAGGAATTTGAAGAGCAATGGAAGGCCATAAAAGGTCATTGTATAGGGTCACTCTTCAACCCCTCCCCACACACAATATCAGTAATCTTATTACTATTTAAATAATTCCTGTGCTAGGGTAGAAAAAATTTATCGCTATACATATATTTAAGATATAATTTCAACTGTTAAAAGGTACAAAGCATGAGATGATGTTTTGCAGTAAAACCATGGAGTTGCATATCCATGCACACATGCATGCACATGTAAATACACAATTGACTGAAATGAAGAGTTGCCTCTTGACACATTTTTAAATCATTTTCCTATTATCACTTTTTAGTCATATGTATTTTAGCATCTCTGGGGCCTTGAAAATGAATCAATTGTACTTAAGTGTGTCAAGAGTACCTTTTCTAAAAAGCTTGTTTATTGATTTAGATTGTGCTGGTCTTTGTTACCTTGTGTGGCTTTTTCTAGTTGCACTAGGCGGGAGATACTCTGTAGCTGTGGTGAGTGGGCTTCTCACTGCAGTGGCATCTTTTGTTACAGAGAACAGGTTGTAGGTGAACTGTAGGCACAAGGCTTCTGTAGCTGCAACACATGGGGTCTGCAGTTTTGGCTCACAGGCTCTTGAGCATGGGCTCAGTAGTTGTGGGGATGGGCTTAGTTACTCCCGGGCATGCGGAATCCTCTTGGACCAGGGAGATCCAACCCATATCCCCTGCATTGGCAGACACATTCTTATCCACTGTACCAACAGGGACGTCTCAACTGTAATACTATATTATTTTAAAAAAAGAAAATGTAGTAGTCGTATAAAAAATATATATAAAATACTTTGAGTCCAATCTCTATAAAATACCTGTCTTCACAAATAATATGAGGGCATCTCTCCTGGTGCAATGGTAAAGAATCCGCCCGCAAATGCGAAAGACATGAGTTCTGCTCCAGGATAAGGCCACATGCCTCGGGGCAACTAAGACCAAGTAACACAACTACTGGGCCTGTGCTGTAATGCCCAAGAGCCCAAACTACTAGGCCCACGTGCTGAAACTACTGAAGCCTAAGCATCATACAGCCCATGCTCTGCAACAAGACACCACAACGGGAATCACACGCACCAGGACTAGAGAACAGCCCCCACTGCTGGCAACTAGAGAAAAGACCAAGCAGCAACAAAGACCCAGAATACCTAAATAAATAATTTTTCTTAAAAAAAAAAAAAAAAGATTTTATCCACAGTTAATTTTAGGTATGTAGTTATTAACAAAAAACCATAGTTTATTTGTTAATTCCACAATAAAACAATGAACCAAGGGACTTCCCTGGCAGACTCGTGGTTAAGACCTTGCACTTCCATTTCCAGAGTTTCAGGTTCAATCCATACTCAGGGAACTAAGATTCTGCAAGCTGCACTATGTGACAAAGAAGACAAAAAAATCAGTAAACTTGGACTTCATAGTGAAAAATAGATGATCGAATGAAAAGACCCCTAGCCCTGAGGTCTCTTTCTGAACTTTCCATTCCATCTCAAACACCAAGATTTTCAAGGAGGTCCTCATTTAGCTTTAAATGTACTAGAAACAGTCAGGACTGATTTGCCCTTATTGGCCTCTTTTCTAGATTTTACCACGTATTGTGAGTGTTAATACCTCATGTCCACGTTTAGCTTCTTTATTCTGGTTGACAGAGAGCATACAGCACATCGAATTGGGCCCTAAGCAAGCTTGCTGCTCAACAGCACCGAGACCCCGTCTCCAACCCGTGGGTGAGAAGCTCTGCACAGGACGGTGCCCAGGGGAGCCTCCTCACAAGGTCCAGTGTTGGGGGCCAGCATGAGGAACTCCGCCCATGGCAAAGGTCATGAGGAAAGGGGCTTCAGCATACGCAAAGGCATGACCAAGTCTCAGGAAATACCCCTGCTCCTGAGCATCTAACCCCAAAACCAGAGTCTGTCCTGTACTCTCACCTACGGGGCTCTCTCCCCCATAACAGTTTCTCTCCGAGAAGGAGTAAACGTGCAGCTCCAAGGCAGTAAAAATTCCTGGGCGTGACTAGAGTGTTTCAACTTATGGAACTCCTCTGAAGGTTGTCTAGCCTGCCTGTATAGGTTCCTCTGGCCACAACAGCCCTCCAACCTTGAGAGGCATGAGATGTTTTTGACTTACTAAAGGCAAATTCTTGTGGAAAGTTAGAAATTATTAGTATAGTGGGTTGGATGGGAATTATATTGATAAAGGGTTTCTTCAATTGTTGTGTCAATAATTGCCGCTAATTCCCTGCCCTAGGTGGGACAAGGGTGTCTCAGGTTAAACCTCTCTGTGGACACATGATTGTTTACTACCTCTCAACCATAAACAGCACAGAGTTTTGGAGTATTCTGAGAATCTTAATTAACATAGGACTTTTTCTTGTTGTTGAGTCAATGCTCGCCGCCAGGCCTCCATATCCTTTAGGTACTTGGGAATATATTAATCAATGGAAGATAGAAAAGAAAATATAGTAGTTTTTGATGTTAGCAATATTAGACTTTCTGAGTTAATGAATTTTCTCTCTTGTAATAGATCACTGTACTTTGTTATAAATCACTGTGTCCTTGCTATGCAAAAATGTAACTTTGTCACTATCTCACGACTGAGTAGATCTTAAGAGGAACATTGGTGAAAGGATTTTCATTTGTTGGACTGATGTTTGTTGCTAAAACCTTCATATTCCCTGCCCTTATAATGAATATAATTAACATATAGGAGAAATAAGTCTTAACCTTTAAGCATATAGGAGAAATAAGTATTAACCTTTAAGATTAATCATGTTAACCTTGGGTTAAATAAATTCCTTTCTTGATTGTAACTCACTACACCCTCACCCTATAGGAATGTGACTTTATTTGGAGGGTGGTGCTTGGTTTAAGGAAAAACACTCTTGGAAAAAATAAGTTTTTTGGTTATCAGAAAGAGAGTTGTAAATGTCAGCAGGCAGAAATGGCTTGAAGATGATGTAAAACCCCTACAACTTTTTATGTAAAGCACCTGATTTTGATAAGGTCAGGACTGCTGACCCCCGCGTGACTCTGTATTCATCCCTATATGTAACAAAGGGTATATAAGCAAAACCCAAAAATAAAGAAATCGGATCAGTTCTGGAAAGACTGATTCCCTCATGTCGTTCCTTTCTGCTCCCCAATTTTCTGGCTGAATTCCCATCTGGAGCGTGGGGGCCCGCCATAAATATGGTGCAAGTTCCTTGTCTGGAATTTTATTGGTACCCCACGTAACCCAAGTTATTCGGCCCCTTTCTCTCTCTCTTACTATTTTTCTGGTCGAATTCCCATCTGGTGCATAGGACCCACCAAGCCTACTAATTCTGCCTGGGCTTCTAAGATCAGACCGGGGGGGTCTCAGTGCCTCCTCTCCTTTGGGAGAACGGGAAGACGCCTGCGGCCTACGTAGGTGGTGATTGGCAACCTGTGTTAACCAAGTTATTCGGCCTCTTTTCCTCTGCTATATTCCTAGTCCCTCCCTATCTGTAATTGGATAAGTTTTTCCTAGGACGCCGACTCCGTCCCCACCTTCGAATCACCCTGGATCCACTGGGGCTGGACCCCAGCAGATGTGAGTCTGAGTGAACTCCAAAACATGGTGGTGAAATGGGGGGCCTGGCATGCTGCGATTCATGGGGTCAGAAAGAGTCGGACATAACTGAGTGACTGAACTGAACTGATGCCCCAACCAGTAACACCAAAGAAGCTGAAGTTGCACCATTCTATGAAGACCTACAAGACCCAAGAAAGATATCCTTTTTCATTATAGGGAACTGGAAGGCAAAAGTAGGAAGTCAAGAAACACCTGGAGTAACAGGCAAATATGGCCTTTGAATGTGGAATGAAGCAAGGCAAAAACTAATAGAGTTTTGCCAAGGAAATGCACTGGTCATAGCAAACATCCTCTTCCAACAACACAAGAGAAAACTCTACACATGGACATCACCAGATCATAAACACCAAAATCAGATTGATTATATTCTATGAAGAAAAAGATGGAAAAGCTTCATATAGTCAACAAAAGCAAGACCAGGAGCTGATTGTGGCTTAGATCATAAACTCCTTATTACCAAATTCAGACTTAAATTGAAGAAAGCAGGGAAAAATGCTAGACCATTCAAGTATGACCTAAATCAAATCGCTTATGATTATACAGTGGAAGTGAGAAATAGATCTAAGGGCATAGATCTGATAGATAGAGTGCCTGATGAACAATGAAATGAGGTTTGTGACATTGTTCAGGAGACAGACATCAAGACCATCCTCATGTAAAAGAAATGCAAAAAAAACAAACTATCTGTCTGAAAGGCTTACACATAGCTGTTAAAAGAAGAGAAGCAAAAAGCCAAGGAAAGGAAAATATAAGCATCTGAATGCAGAGTTCCAAGGAAAAGAAAGAAAGTTTTTTTTTTTCTTTTCCAAAAAAAAAAGCAGGAAGAAAATCTTCCTCAGTGATCAATGCAAAGAAATAGAGGAAAAGACAGAATGGGAAAGACTAGAGATATCTTTAAGAAAATTAGTGATACCAAGGGAAAATTTCATTCAAAGATGGGCTTGATAAAGGACAAAAATGGTATGGACCTAACCAAAGCAGAAGATATCAAAAAGAGATGGTAAGAATACACAGAAGAACTGTACAAAAAAGATCTTCATGACCTGGATAATCTCGATGGTGTGATCACTCATCTAGAGCCAGACATCCTGGAATGTGAAGTCAAGTGGGCCTTGGAAAGCATCGCTACAAGCAAAGCTAGTAGAGTTGATGAAATTCCAGTAGAACTATTTCAAATCCTGAAAGATGATGCTGTGAAAATGCTGCACTCAGTATGGCAGCAAATTTGGAAAACTCAGCAGTGGCTACAGGATTTGAAAAGGTCAGTTTTCTTTCCAATCCCAAAGAAAGGCAATGCCAAAGAATGCTCAAACTACCACACAATTGCACTCATCTCACACCCTTGTAACATAATGCTCAAAATTCTCCAAGCCAGGCTTCAGCAATACATGAACTGTGAACTTCCTGATGTTCAATCTGGTTTTAGAAAAGGCAGAGGAACAACAGATCAAATTGCCAACATCCACTGGATCATGGAAAAAGCAAGAGAGTTCCAGAAAAACATTTATTTCTGCTTTATTGACTATGCCAAAGCCTTTTGCTCTGTGGATCACAATAAACTGTGGAAAATTTTTCAAGAGATGGGAATACCAGACCACTTGACCTACCTCTTGAGAAATATTTATGCAGGCCAGGAAGCAACAGTTATAACTGGACTTGGAACAATAGACTGGTTCCAAATAGGAAAAGGAGTATGTCAAGGATATATATTGTCACCCTGCTTATTTAATTTATAAGCAGAGTACATCATGAGAAACACTGGACTGGAAGAAACGCAAGCTGGAATCAAAATTGCTGGAAGAAATATCAATCACCTCAGATATGCAGATGACACCACCCTTATGGCAGAAAGTGGAGAGCTAAAAAGCATTTTTGACTAAAGTAAAAGAGAAAAGTGAAATTTGCCTTAAAACTCAACATTTAGAAAATGAAGATCATTGAATCAAGTTCCATCACTTCATGGGAAATAGATGGGGAAACAGTGGAAACAGTGTCAGATTATCTTTTTGGGGCTCCAAAATCACTGCAGATGGTAATTGCAGCCATGAAATTAAAGACGCTTACTCCTTGGAGAAAATGATATGAGCAACCTAGATAGCATATTCAAAAGTAAACATTACTTTGCCAACTAAGCTCCATCTAGTCAAGGCCATGGTTTTTCCAGTAGTCATGTATGGATGTGAGAATTGGACTGTGGTGAGGGCTGTAGGCCAATAAATTGATGACTTTGAACTGTGGTGTTGAAGACTCCTGAGAGTCCCTTGGACTGCAAGGAGATTCAACCAGTCCATTCTGAAGGAGATCAACCCTGGGATACCTTTAGAAGGAATGATGGTAAAGTTGAAACTCCAGTACTTTGGCCACTTCATGGGAAGAGCTGACTCACTGGAAAAGACTGTGATGCTGGGAGGGATTGGGGGCAGGAGAAAAAGGGGACGACAGAGAATGAGATGGCTGGATGGCATCAGTGGCTCAATGCACATGAGTCTGAGTGAACTCCGGGAGTTGGTGATGAACGGGAGGCCTGGCGCGCTGCGATTCACGGGGTCAAAAGAATAGGACATGACTGAGCGACTGAACTGAACTGAAACTACGTGTCATGTAATGGAAGTTTCTCAAGTGTTCCCACTGACTGGACAATTCTACAGAAGGAAGAGAATGTCAAGATGGCTCAGATTTACTCCAATGTATTCAGCAAACATTTGCAAAGCTCCAGTGTCTTGGAAATTCAAATCAAAGAAAAGAAAATGCCATGATAAATTTGAAACCCAAAATTTTTAGGTAATAAGGAAAATCATCTGATTGTAGCACTTAGATACATGACTCCAGAACAAGGAATACAGATATTTCAATTACTTAATAAATTCACCTTATTCTGCTCTTAAAATAAGAAAACAGCTTTTTCTTGAATCTTAGTATTTAGACAAGATACTCAGAATGTTAAAGGACTGATTTTTCTGTTAATATCTAAGTCCTTGCCCTCCTAGGAATTATCTCTTTATTTTTTTTTTAAGAGTTTGCCTTAGAAACAGATATTTGGGAGATTTTTTCCACAAACAAACAGCCATCTTCACCTGATCAGTTTTTTTCTGTGAACTTTAATCTAATATAATAACAGTTTCCATTTTTGGTTGAAAATTTGTGTGAGAAAGCAATCCTCACAAAAGCTCGATGGTATCATCACATGAAATATAAAGGACAGTAAACACTATGTGAACAATTCTATGAGGTTTCATCAAGGCGGCATACCCCTGAAAGCATTTCCTCACTAGCTAAGGTCACCAGAATTGAATGACATTCTGAGTCAAGCTCTCAGCTGTACTATAGACACATCAGGACATAAACTATCTATAAGGAAATTTGTGACTTGCTATATTTTCAGGCAGTGTGATATTTAGAGTTGGAAATTTTAGTACCAGTACTTCTGGTGTAGAAATATAGAAAGATATAATCGTGTCTCACTGACTATTTTAGACTTAGGGAATTCCACTGGTCATTCAATAAAATAACTCTAACTAGGCAAACAGATTTTTTTTTTTCAAATTTTCTTCACATTATCCTCAGGACAGTGAAACATATATTGTTAGCAAATACCCTGAAGCCTAGAAAAGAGAGTTTAAGTCATATGATTTGATATAGCTATTATATTTAAATGCTATGGCTAGGCACTAGATGGAGAACTGGGGAAAATAGTGATAATAGTATAACCATGTCAAGAAATTATTTTTCTGGCCATAACACTACAAAACTAAAAATCAACTATAAGGGGGAAAAAAACTAAAAAAGTTTTTTTTTTTTCAAATTTTCTTCACATTATCCTCAGGACAGTGAAACATATATTGTTAGCAAATACCCTGAAGCCTAGAAAAGAGAGTTTAAGTCATATGATTTGATATAGCTATTATATTTAAATGCTATGGCTAGGCACTAGATGGAGAACTGGGGAAAATAGTGATAATAGTATAACCATGTCAAGAAATTATTTTTCTGGCCATAACACTACAAAACTAAAAATCAACTATAAGGGGGAAAAAAACTAAAAAAGCAAGTGCAAGCTAAATAATACAACACTAAACAACCAATGAATAACTGAAAAAAAAGAAGAAATTTTAAAATGCCTGAAGATAAATCAAAACAAAAACAAACTAAAAAAAATTACTTAAAATGTATGTGTGCATTCTTTGTTGCTTCAATCATGTCCTATTCTGTGTGACTCTGTGGACCATAGTCCACAGGCTCCTCTGTACTTGAGAATTCTTCAGGCAAGAATACTGGAGGAGGTTGCCATGCTCTCCTCCAGGAATCTATGGGGGGCAGCAGAAGCAGTTCTAAGAGGGAAGTTTAGTACTTCTAAGATGGAACTTTAGAGCAAAGTTTAGTTCAAAAAACAGGAACAATCTCAAATAATAGCCTAACAATTCACCTAAAAGAAACATGAAAATAAAATAAACACATACTAATATTAGTAGAAGGAAAAAAAAATCACAATGATCAGAATAGAAATATATAGGAAAAGAGACTAAAACTAAAAACATTAATGAAACTAAAACCTGGTTCATTGAAAAGATAAGCAAAATGGACAAAATTTAGGCAAACTCATCGAAATTAAGACAAT